>SSNS01000167.1:504452-657568 GCA_006937985.1 Aphyosemion australe | reverse complement strand
AAATTCAACAAATTCTATTAGAATTAACTTAAAGCTGCAATAGCAAATCTGGAAAACAAATGAGCTTAAAACATTTTTTCATCCCTTTTAACAACGTTCTTACTAGGGATGTGTATTGGTAAAATTCAGGTGATACGATACGTATCACGATACAGGGGAGACGATACGATATATCACGATATATTGCGATACATTCAGCCAGATGATATTAGCGATTTTTTAGACTGAATTTATTGTAGGAAAATTCAATAAACAGTCCAAACTGATACGTAACATGTTTAACATAATAATAATAATAATAATTCATCGAATTTATATAGCGCTTTGTTAGGACACTCAAAGACGCTGCATGCACTCTCACATTCACACACTGCTGATGATGGTAAGCTACTGAGTAGCCACAGCCGCCCTGGGGCGGTCTGACAGAGGCGAGGCTGCATTGTTGTGCCATCGGCCCCTCTGACCACCACCAACAGAGGCAATTCGGGTTAAGTGTCTTGCCCAAGGACACAACGACGGCGACAGACCGAGTGGGACGCGAACCCGCGACCTTCCGATTGCGGGGCGTCCACTTAACTCCTATGCCACCGTCGCCCCAAACATGAGGTATCTGAACCATAATAGAGGGATTTACATTTCAATGGTGGAAACAAAACCCATTGCTCACTGCTGCCAACTAGCGGTCAGCATTTGAATTGCACCAAAATAAAAGAAAATACACAAATGTTTGCATTTAAATTCTTCCAAAAAATTGATACACAGCTTTTGAATATAATATTGCAGGAAAAAATATCACGATATATTGCCATATCGATATTTTCTTACATCCCTAGTTATAACATAGTAGAGCTATAGATACATTGTGGAGATAAAAAAAATTAAAAAAAAAAACAACAAAAACAAAAAGTAGTTCTCTCGCATTTACCTAAAATCCTCCACCAATAACACTTTTTGTACCAAAGCAAGTATTGGACCATCCGGTTGTCGGCCTCACCAAACCGCAGCACAGCGTCCTCCACTCATTCCACACTCACGTATTTAGCAGCAGAACACCACTGCTGTGAGAGGTTCTCCGCTCAATAATATCAGAGGAGAAACAGCCGGCTGCTACCACTTCAACTTTAGGACAAACTACCAGAGTCCCACAAAGAAAAACACCATTTGAAGTCAACAAAAGATGTTTGGACCTAGAAAACAGCCACTGGTGTTTATCTCGTTTCCTCTGGAAATGTCGGTTTCTGGTTCCGTGTAGCTATCTGAGGGGAGGGGTGAGTGTTCCTTTACTGTGTGTGTGTTCAAAACCTAGCTTGTTTGCAGATTCGCTATAACAAAGTTGAAGTGGTAGCAGCCGGCTGTTTCTCCTCTGATATTATTGAGTGGAGAACCTCTCACACCAGTGCTCTGTTGCAAAATGCACAAATGGTAAATGGCCTGTATTTGTATAGCGCCTTCTTAGGGTTCTACAACCCCCCAAGGCGCTTCACAACACAATCAGTCATCCACACATTCACACGCTGGTGGGAATGAGCTACATTGTGGCTACGGCTGCCCTGGGGCACACTGATGGAGGCGGGGCCTGCCATACACTGGCACCACTGGTCCCTCCAACCACCACCAGCAGGTAAGGCGGGTTAAGTGTCTTGCCCAAGGACACGACAGCGACAGACTGAGCAGGTCATGAACCTGCAACCTTCCGATTGCAAGGCGGCCGCTTAACTCCTCAGTCACCATCGCTTAACTCCTCAGTCACAAGTGCGTAATGAATGGAGGACCCAGGGAAGTACGGTGGTTTGGCGAGACCAACACCCATAGTAGATTTTGGTTTGGCACTGAAACACAAAAAAGAGAAACTGAGATTTATTTTTACTAAAATAAGTTCAGGTAACAAATGAGTTTGAACCCAGAAAAACTTGTCCTTAGCTGCCTCTCACAGAAACACACTTGCAAACTGCACGTGCAACACAGAAAACTCCTGGGGTCGATGTCCTCCTCATTAGAGCGCGTATTGATTAAGCCTATTGATCCATAAGATAAACCATCAAATCTGGGTTAAGGCCAACATATTAAAACTCTGCTGCTGCCCGGAGCTGTGGCTGAGGCCGTGCTTGGGTTTGGCTTAAAAAAAGGTGTTGTGCAGCGATTTGACGTCAGGTTATCGAGGGCTCTGAGCGATCCGTGCTCAGCCAAAAGACGGATGACAGATAAAAGACAGACATTGTTTGAATGAGAGAAGCAGAAACGCCAGCTGCTACAGACGTTCAGCTCATCGAGCTCTGAAAACCAGAGCGGTGACAGAACGAGTATCAGAACATCAAGAGAGGAGAGACGAGCCAGCGGGGAGGGGACGGGCCGCCGTGCTGTCGGTGTCAGATCATGTTGGCGTGATAGGATTTAATACCGTGACACCAACACTGTTATCATGGGATGCATGTAATGATCTCGACAGCCGCACGGTCTAATCTATCCTCATCAGGCGACCAATTAACAAATCACCTGCTAACATCCACATCATTGGCCAATCAGCGGGTCATCCAGAGGAGGAAACACACCTGCTTTCACCTGGTACCAATTTGTGTCCTTCTCCTCAGCTGTGCTCTATTTCTGCAGCTACAGCTGATCTGGCAGGGATGATAAGGGCTGAAATGCATGCTGGGAATACATATGTTTTTAAAGCACCCACCAATAAAATGTCAATAAATTACATAAAAGGTTTTCTATCTAATGAATATCTGTTTAACATTTAGCTCCCATCCCATCTCTTATACCTGGGCATGGCCTTAAGTGCATCTTGAAGATGCTCGAGGCATCTCCACTCCTGTAGCTGCTGAGCGGGATCAATATAAACTCTCATCCAGCTAAACAGAGACAGGCAAGAAGAAAAAACAACACCCCACATCCATACTGAGGAGCATTTACTGAGACGTGAATACAGACGGCCTGAGCATTGATACAACACGACAAACAAAACCCAACCAAACAAGTGCGGGGACGAGCCTCTGCTGCACTCTGCACCACCAATAATTAATCTGCCGGTGTGTGGTGAAAACGCACGAAAGCAAAGTAAACATGAACCCAACTCGTCTTAGCGCTGACATTTTCCTAACCGCCGCATCTGAACTGTATTTTCTGATGTGGGACTGGTTGTTATCAGGTCCACAGGCGGAATCTTTCTTCCTTTCTTTTCTGTTTGGATGCTGCAGCCACTCCACTCGGTGCCTTTGTTACCCTAGCAACCAATAGCAAAGCTCGGCAGAGATGTTCTATTGCAGCAGATGTAAAACGCGAGCTGGGTGGGTCCATGCATGCATACATGAGCACATACATAAGCATGCAAACACGCCGTGGTGAGTTTTAACCTGCACAGATGATGATTCTTTATGAGGGTTCATGAATATAAACATGGAGATCTATAAGTAAGAAGGGGGGGGGGGCTTTTTTCTGCAATGGAGGGGGATGGGGAAGCTGTGAGCATTTTGTCTTCATAATTATCCACGCACTGGCAAAATGTCTAGTGCATGTGGATCAATAGTAAAATCTTTTCACTAAAACACAAACATCTACTCATTGCACCTATTTTCACAACATTATAATCATTGTAATAAGATTTCAGCATCAAAACTGATATATGTCAGCAGAATAAATCCTAATTAAACTGTCCTGGTGTCAGACATACCGAAGACGCCTTCAGTTCCAGTGAAATCCATTAGACTTTGTTCCCATTTGGTCCGTTGGGACGGAATGCAGGTTAAAGCCTGGAATAAAGCAAGATGGCCCGAGGGTAGAAACACAGACACGGGCTAAACTGGGAGAAGTGGGTCACCTTGACACTTCACAACTTCACCCAGCAAATTCACTAAAAGACTCAAGACGGTTGCAAGTGAAGGTGGTGTCAGAATGAACTTGACAAGGAAAGTTCAAACTCTAAAACATCCATCAGCAACAGCAGGGATTATTCAAGATGATGCCCCCAATGTTGAGTTAAAGAGGTCCTTCACTATTAAATTTAATACATTTGCAGTGTTTTATAGTAGGAATGGATGCCTTGCAAGTTGTACTCTGTTTTTGCACGGATAATTCAGCCAGACTGCGTCATCAAGGAGGAAAGCGCGGGCAGCAGGGGGCGACATCGTCCCCTGCTGAACGTTAGGTGACAGTGTGACGTAGATCTGTCAGGATTTTTAAATCCTAGAGTTTCACCGTCTATTTTCTATCAGAAGCTAATGCAGGGGATAGGTGTAGGAGACTATTTTCATGTTCAGCCTGCATGAAAAACTCAGTGACTGATCATTTCCAAAAATGATGAGTAAAAAATGGTTTCTCAGTGAAGAACCTCTTTAAAGGATCAACCTGCTGCATTTATACCAAACCATTACTGCCACTGGTGGACTGGGGAACTCTACCTCCAACACAAAATACAATCTAGCCCATAAAAGCTTTCCATAAACGTGGGATTCACTCATGATTTGCCACATATTTCCTCGATTCTGCATTAGAAAACAGAATGAATTGCCAGTATAAGCTGTACAGCTTCAGTAGGGATGTTAAAGCTTAGATTTTATGGCATGTTTTTATAGCTCATTTGAAAATAAATAGGAAAATTTAAAACAGTAAAATACGCTAAAGTTTTAGTTTCTGATTCACAAACTAACAAAGGCAGATGAGGCAGACAGAACCATACAAACATTGGTTAAAAGATAAATAAAAGCATAATTAAAGTAGCTTCTACTTGAGATGTAGCCTGGCAAGCCATACCTATATATGTAAATATATAGTCTAGCCACGACCCATAGACAGAATTCAGTCGTTTGGCGGAATCCATGGTTGTCTTTCAAACTGTCTCTACACATAATTGGACAGCGCTAGGACCAATCAGAGCAATGGACAACAGTCAGGGGCTGTCCGCCATACACCATCAAAGAAATACCTCTATCTGCTCGTCTCAAAGAAAAGCCCAAGTCTAAATCATCCAAAGTTGATGCCAATGTCGTTTAGCATTGTTCTTGAACTGATGCCATCTTTGTAGTTTTTCTCCATCGCGGCTCTGGTGCTAAGATCGCCCAACATCTCTCTACAAACATAGAGCTCTGTGATTGGCCTGATCTAAAACTGTTCCAGCCATTGGTAGACCCGCGTGGCTAGACTGACCTGCAGAGCTAAATCTTTTGCTACTGCTGCTACGGTTTGTCTAGATTTGTAGGCTACTTTTGATGTACTGCTCAGATCTAGTTAGTTTTTAGCTTTTGCATAGTGAAGTAAATGTATTAGCTATTTTTTTTTTTCAGTTATATTTCATCTCAGGACCTCAAACTAATGTGTCATGACCCACAGTGGGGTCCTGACACCTACTTTGGTAACCAGCTGAACAAACGAATATAAAACCTGGAGAGTTATGACTAAAGCATATTTTGTTGTTGGTAAAATAATTTAAAGCGGCTCTCCGGAGTATTTATTTTATCCGATGGCACCATCTAGTGGCTGACAAGCGTATCGTTCATCAACGATGCATCAGCCGAGGTACTTCCTTAAATTTGAAGCACATAAGTGGTAGTCTAACGCTATTGGTTAGTTCTGGTCGCTGCTCGGTTCATATTGCACGGAGCTCTACGGAGCAGGGGGCGGGTTTTTAAAAAAAAAGACGTATCGCTTACATTATATCACAAATAAATAATCTGTGAGAAAACAAAGCATAAAAGCAACATTTTATAGTATATTGATCATCTTTTATATATTAATTCAGTAGAGATGGTTGATAGCTCAAAACCTATAACAACTTCTTTAAAAAGAGTGCTATTCACCCTCCCTCCTTCCGGCAGGACATTGAGCATCCTCTCTAGTTTTCTACAATTATTTTATTTTATTGTCTCATCCTCCCTTGTCTGCTGGATGCTAACATGTAATGTTAAATGTTTGTAATACAAACGATCTGCAGCAATATCGTCAGTGCAACAGTTTGAACACGCTCTGATTGAATTGACGCAAAAGCAAATATCCGAGAACGACATGGTGTCAAGACAGTGAGAGTGAAGAAAAAAATAATAACACATGGATATTTATGAAGATTCGCAGCCTGTTTGAGCCTACGTTAACACAAAGAGAGGTGGAATTATTGTGTCAAGTCTTTATCTAATCGAGGCGGAGGCGATATTCCCTCAAGTGGCCGCCTGTCTCGTCAGAACTCCTTTAATCAGAGTTAAGGGGGTCTGTCGTCTGCTGTTAAATATCTAAAATACTATTCAGTCTAAAGGGTCATTTATATGCTAATGCAAAGGTTACTTCTGCATACACCTTTGACACTGATGTTTTGCTATAAGGTTATGCTCAAAAATGAAAAAGGAAAGAACCAAAACCAATTTGGTTGGAGTAAAAGAATGATGAGAGAGGAAGATGAAAAGCGGAGGAAGGGAGATGAAGGTAAGGAGAGGGGAGAAGATACTAGAAGAGAGATATTCCCCCGGGGGGGGTGCCATAGGTAATTAAAAGAGGATGGACAGAGCTGGAGTTTTGCCAAAGAGAGCTCCAGCTCTCCTCAGACTTCTTCCTCAATCAGACCTTCTGCCTAAAGCCAATTTGCTGCCAGTGATACACACACACACACACACACACACACACACACACACACACACACACACACACACACACATCAGCGTCTGTGGTGCTGTGCAAAGCTGCAGCAAGGGCAAACGTTACTAACCAGAGTTTGACTGCAGTAAGCACATATACATTCACTGCACAGCTCAGAGCTGAAGGCAAGCACATGAGTATGCAGTGCACACGCTCAGACACACACTATCAGGACACACACACACACTTGGGTGTGTAACAGCAATAAAGATGCAGTCTAATTACACAACTGTGACATCTATGAATCTGGCCAGCTTTCGTGCAGTCGATACTCTTATTTTGTTGCTCTCTTTGCACTGGTAGACCATAATAACCGTCCCCACGGGGAGCGTGTTCAGCTCAAATTCAGCATACAGATGAATCGTCTGCTGCTATTTTCTTTTTTTTACAAGATCAACTGTAATTGAAGCTGCAGCTCTGTCACATGCACGGTTTTTCCGCCTTTATTGTTTCACTGACCGAACATCTACATAGCCTCTATTCTTTCACGCCAGCATGCTAAATAGGCTGCGCTCATGTTTCTACGTGGCATCCATTTCCATCTATCTCACACCCTGCTGGTGGATTCTTTTATGCTCCTATAGATGAAGGGTGAAAGGTGGCTCATGTTGTCATCGTATTGTTCTTCGAGCTCTGTGATCACCACTTCGGGTAAATATAACTCTTTTGGCAGAAGCCTGCTAAAAGGATCACAGCTCACAATAGGTGGTCTACATGCAGCAGCAAAGAAGAACTTGCTTGGAAACTGACATGCATGTACATGATGCACGCACACACACACGCACGGAGACGACAGCTCCACTGGGAGCGTTCTCTCCTCGTCGTAGGTATAATTGTGTTTTGGCTATGCTTTGCTTTCCTCCTCTCAGTTGTGACTGAGCCCCCAGATGAAAAGCTGTAATTAAAAGAATAAAGTTGTGTTTGTTGTGCGAGAGGGACGGGTGCAAGAAAGGAACGGGAAGCAGACGAGTCACAGTAAACCTCCATCAGGATATGAAATCGGCGCAAAAAATCTCAGACACAAAGAACTCGGGTCTTCCAAATCCCTCCGGCTAAGCTGCCGTAACTAAAGGGTGCGTTTAGCACAGGTGCTTGTGGAATTTGTCGAACAACAAAAGCAGCTAAATTAGAGCAGATAGGCCGAGGCACACTCAGTTTGTGCAAAGAAGCAAAAAGTCAAGCGCCTTAGCAGTGGCATTTAAGAAAAGGTTACTTGCTTATCTTGTTTGTGTGTGCGTGTAAACGTGTGTGAGTGCATTAGTGAGAGCACAAACCGGGAGGTCACTTTTTTAATTAAAAATTCAAATTATTCAAATGAGAAAACACAAACTGTATGAGATCGATTGAAAAAGCTGCAAAATCTCATGCGATCCAATTAGCAGTTAGTTAAAAAAGGAGGAGCAGCTGCATGCAACTTTTAATGGTCTCAATACAACACATGTGTGCATGCACATAAAATATGCATGTGCACATCTTTGCACGCTCACAGATCAGGCAATAATCGGCCTGACCCCTGGACAGGGGGAGTCTCAGAGGTGTTGTTAAGATGATGCAACGGGCAGAGCAAGCTGTGAAACGAGCACACATGTTAGCACATTAGAGCGTGTGCAGAGACCACACGCGGGTGAAAAATGCTGCGTCTCCAGGAGGAATCAGAGAGGGCAGGGTGTCATAAAACCAAAGATGTACGGCCGCTTTAAAGAGCTGGAGAGGTTTTTATATCGAAAATAACTGCAAGGTTTTATTATAGAGTTCGTGTGTCTGAGGCAGCCAATGAAATCCACACGGAGCGTCCACTTCATCCATCTGAACATCATCCGTCTTGCGTTGAATAATTCACTCCTGGATCTGAAAAGCTTCCCTTTAATCTGCTTTTCTATCTTTAATCTGGAGGGACCTGTTGGAAAAAGGCTCCAGCAGCAACACACAAAAGAAGTTTGGGCTTTATATTAACTCATGAATTAGATGCTCCCAATCAAAGGGAAACTTGGCTGCAGGACTCGTGACCCTCTGGCCTCCCTAATCCTGCAAAGTGACTCCCCAAGGTTCTTTACCCCGCTGGAACAGGTGACCCTCCAGAAGCCTTAAATCCTCCCAATTTTCGTTGCCCTCGAGGTCCGTGCACCTCAACGCTGCTCTGATGTGTCGATTTTAGTTCAAAAGGATCCAGACAAACCTTATCGCCAGATAAACAAGCCACAGTGTGAAAAACATGGGATTTATCATCCTCAATATGTTGTGTTTTTATCAAAACAGCACTATAAAAACATGATCTCTTTATATTATATAACAAATTCTGCACTTTTCCATCAAGTCAGGCTTAAAAGGAGTCAATCTATGTAGAAAACTGCCCGTTTGGGTGCATCAAGGGCAAAGGAAGGCGATTCATTTCCAGACGTCTGTAAGATGCTTTTACCCTCCAGCATCTTCAGCTTGTTTCATCTGATTCTACTGAATATGCATTCGAGATCTCAATCTGTCTTTACTCTGACACACTAATCTACTGTTTATTTGCACCTTTTTAAGGTGAAAGTACACTACGGTCCTATCAGGTGTATTTCCAGAGCCTCAAGCGACCTAATTGGAACAGAACAGGGTCCTGTGATCAACACAGCTGAGTGAAACTCCTAAAGACGCTCTTGGATTGTTTTACCTGCACGTTTAGCTGCTTTAGCTTCCAAATAATGAAGAAATATTCAGATTTTTTTCCTTTCTGTGTGGGTGTTTGATAGTTTTGGTCTAACTGTATGTTTGGGTGTTAGCCTCACTTTCAAAGCGAGGTCGAGGGAAACAGAGGCTGCACCTGTTGTTCCCTGTGGTTGCTGTGTTGTGGGCTCAGCACCTGCTCACACGGCTGCTGTGTGGCTGTCTGTGTGGGCAACAGGGAAACCATTCACAGGCGCTCAGACTACCGCCTGCAACCCCTCTCCCTCAATGCTGGTTCACTCAGCCATTTCTGCACTAACATTTCTTTTTCTTTCTTGTTTTTTTACACTCTCCGCTGATCCCCACACAGCCATGCCAGATTGCGTTCTGCCACACTTTATCCTTTGTACCCTCAATCTGTCTCTCAGTGTTTCTGTCTCCCCAAATCTCATCCTCCTCCCACATTTTCTAACATTTTTTTTTGCTCCTTTTATTTTGCCCTTTCCAGACATTTCTTTTTGCCTTTCAACCCGCACAGTGACACAAACAGACGCCAGCAGCTGGGAGCTGTTACGGCCCTTCTGCAGGACTTGATAGCTTTTAGTATGAAAGACGGAGTTGTAAACAACGAATTTGATACAGCACAGCCTCTAAATGTGCCCAGTTAGAGCCGAGAGTGAGCATTAAACGAAGGCCGCAAAGGTTGTGAGTGATTATGTGCAATGTAAAACTATATATATATATATATATATATATATATATATATATATATATATATATATATATATATATATATAGGCTGCATCCTCCATGCATGTGAGTAATGACATGATCAATTGACTTTAAGGGTTTCTGAGCCATCACACTTGACCTTTGCTTCTATTAACAAGAAATCTTAAGCACATTTTTATAAGACGTCATCAAATCACAAAGAGAAGCAATAAATCCCATTCATTCAGACCCAGAAACCATCAGAATCTATATAAATAAATAAGACTATATGATCCTGATCCATGTGCAACACGTGCAGGAGCAATGATGGAGCCACAAAAACATCTAAACGTTCTCATAAACTTAGAGCAGACACAAAGACCAGCTCCAGCCCACAGAAGGTCCACACGGTGCCGAAGAGTCACTGATGAGAGGATTTAAAAAGATGCAGCATCGTCTTGGCACAATATGGAAAATTGCGCACATACCTGATCACCCCCTCCTAGATCTTCCTCCACACAATCCCAATCCCTCCGCTTGGCTCACTCACCGCAGCAGATGGCCAGGTATGAGAGGCTGAAGCAGGTGCCAACCCGCCCTCTCTGGTGTCTCTGAGGAGGAAAAAGGCTCTACAGCAGCTTCTCTGTGGAGGGGAGAACGTTCCTCAGCCGCGCCTCACCTGTCTCTTCTCTCTGCGATTCCGGCGGCGCGTCGCCGAAGCATCACCGTTTTTTTTTATTATTGTTATTTTAACCGAGCGCGTCCAAATGACGCCCAGCCAGTCAACCCCACAAAACAGTTTTCGCGCCCCTCCCTGGAGAGAAAGAGTCCGTTCCCCTTGTGCGTAAAAAGCGACTTACTCAGGTTGTCTGTAATCCAGCGAGTCTTGTTCCAGACCCCTGTGCAATCCCAGATCCTGCAGGATGAAGTCTTCTGTCGGGAGGAGGAGGAGGAGGAGAAGGAGGAGGAGAAATTTTCTGCACTTGCTTTGAAATCACTAGTCAGCAGAACGTAATCCCCGGTTTGGATTTACTGTGGCGAGGTGAAATGTCCAGCGCAGAGCAGGCACGGTGACAACGAGGGGCCCATAATTCACACCCCCCCTGAAACAGTCCTGCAGTGGTTCAATGATGAATGGAGGATCCCTCTCTTCCTCTCCCACCTCCTCCCTCCAGCTCCCTCCCTCTCGCTTCATCTCACGCGCACACTAACGCGCGTGCACGCACTCACACACATTTTGAGTTAAAAAGGTTTATTTGTTTGACAATGATGGACCAAAATGAGGCGAAAACATAGTTTCAGATGAGAATAATAGTTGATCATCACATTTTTACATCAATCAATCGGCCTTTTAATTAATCAGAGATGATCAGGAATATGAGTGACATTTTTTATGATTTTTAAAAAGTGCAAAATATCTTTTATTGTTACAGAAAGAGGAAATAGCAGTAAACTGTTAAATATTTGAAATACATTTGTAACTGGATGATTGCACACATTCAGTGAGCAGATGTTTCCAGAGTGAATTTGAAAATTAAATTAAAAAAAGCAAATAAATGCAGATAAAGATAAAAATGAAATACATTCTCAAGCAGGCTGCAGAGCATCAAATTGAAATTACTTTGCAAAAATAATTGAAATAGAATTTATTTTATAATTTTAATGCTCAAAGACAAATCCATTAAACACTAGCAAATTAAGTTTTCCATCTGGTCTCCTCTCTGTATTTTCGTGTTTATTTTCATTTTATAAAACTTAATAAACCTTATTCTATGGGGTGCCATTTGTAAAGTCAAATAGTTATAATTTAACAGCAATATTTTGGGTTATTTAGCCTATCATGAGAGAAAAAAAGGGAGTTAATGTTTTAAAGTCTTATTTTTACCATGTTATTCATACATATATAAATGTTAAAGTTCCCAACTAAATATTAAGTTAGCAAGCTAATATTTAATTTAGAGCTAAATATTTAGTTATTAAGCTAAATATTTAATTTAGAGTTAAATATTTATTTAAAAAACTAAATATTTAGGTCAGACCTAAATATTTAGTTTTTCAAATAAATATTTATTTTTACACAATAAATATTTAGATCCCAGCTAAATATTTATTTTAGAGCTAAACATTTAGTTTTCAAAATCAATATTTAGGTTTAGCCCCAAAATAAATATTTAGCTGGGATCTAAATATTTATTTTGGGAAAAAAATTATTTAATTTGGAGCTAAATATTTAGTTTGTAAACTAAATATTTATTTTACAAACTATTAGTCCTAACCTAAATATTTAGCTTGTAAAAAAAATATTTAACTCCAAATTAAATATTTAGCTTGCATTTAATATTTAGTTGGGAATTTTAATATTTATATATGTATGAATAACATGGTGAAAATATATTTTTTCTTATGATAGGCTAAATAACCCAAAATATTGCTGTTAAGTCATGACTCTATGATTTTACAAAGGGCACCCCATATTATAGTATATGCATAGTATATATAATGTAATGTAATGTAATGATGAACAAAGATTAGGAGAAAAAATATGAAATATTTCCAATGTCCTGTTTCTTTCTGGTTTACATTTCCATGGCAGCTTGTTATAGCAATTGTATCAATCAAAAAACCTTGTGCATACCACTAAAACTATAAATATGCAAAGAAATAAAATGAAAATTAAACCTAAATATGTGGAAGTGAGACAAAGGTCTCAAGAATGCTAATATGGGTTCTAATATCCATTTATTCCTCGGAGTGCTTGATCTATTTGATATTATACAGCATATTCATGTTCCAACACATGCTCAAGGTCACACACTAGACTTGATCTTAACCAAAGATCTTGATGTATCAGACATTGTTGTTAAGGACGTTGGCCTCTCTGACCACTTCTGTATTTCTTTTGAGATGTCAGCTGCACCTGTAATCCATCACAACTCTGCTGTTCTCAAAAAAAGGTACCTAAGTGATCACACTGCATCAGTTTTTAGTGAACTAATGAATATGTCAACAAGTCTAACATCCAACTGTGCTGATTCCCTTCTAAATCATTTCAACCGCAAATCTCTAGAGATTCTTGACACCATTGCCCCAGAAAAGTCCAAGTTCATCTCTAGGAAACAAAAAGCTCCATGGAGGTTCACTAAATCTGTTACAAACCAAAAGCGAGAATGCCGCAAAGCTGAGCGTAAATGGAGGAAAAGTAGCCTGCCCGATCATTATGAGACCTACAGACTGCAGCTCCACACCTACAACTCTGAATTAAAAAAGGCGAGACAAGCCTTTTTCTCCAAAGTCATAAGTGATAATATCAACAATTCCCGTGTTCTGTTTGCCACTATTGAGAGGCTAACTAACCAACCAACACAGTTAGCCCCTGATTTCAAGTCCCAAACTAAATGTAATGAGTTTGCATCCTTTTTCGATGATAAAATACTAAACATCAGATCAGCCATTCACTCCTCCCTGTCAACCAACACACCAAGACCACCCCTACAACCACATAGCAACACTTTAGCTAGAATGCCAGTCTTTGACATGATTAATGCTAAAACACTGGAAAACATAGTTAATAGCTTAAACTCATCTACCTGTTGTCTTGATATACTGCCAACAAACTTCTTTAAAAAGGTTTTTAATTGCTTGAAAGATGATGTACTGAAAATTACTAATTACTCCTTAAAATCAGGTATTTTTCCTACTTCATTAAAAACTGCTGCTGTCAAGCCTCTTCTAAAGAAAAGCAAACTAGATCCCTTAGAGATGAATAATTATAGACCAATCTCTAGTCTTCCCCTCATTGGGAAAATTGTTGAAAAAGCAGTTATGATCCAGCTGAACAACTTCCTGGAGACAAACAACCTCCTGGATGGTTTTCAGTCAGGCTTTAGACAACACCACAGCACTGAGACAGCACTGATTAAGGTATTAAATGACATCCGTATGAATACAGATTCAGGCAAAACATCTGTTTTAGTGATGCTCGATCTCACTGCAGCTTTTGATACTGTGGATCACAACATACTATTAGATAGACTCATAAACTGGGTGGGACTATCAGGTACAGTCCTTAGTTGGTTCCAATCATACCTTGCTGACAGGGGTTATGTTGTTTCTATTGGTGAACATAGATCAAAGCAGATCACTATGACATGTGGTGTCCCCCAAGGCTCCATTCTTGGGCCACTGCTCTTCAACCTCTACATGCTCCCCCTGGGTCAGATCATATACAACAACAACATTGCCTATCATAGTTATGCAGATGACACCCAGATCTATCTAGCTCTATCACCTAATGAATCCGGTCCCCTAGACTCACTCTGTCAGTGCCTAGAGCAAGTCAATGACTGGATGAAGTCAAGTTTCCTTCAGTTAAACAAAGACAAGACAGAAGTTATTGTCTTTGGGAGTAAAAAACCGAGGATGGNTTAAATTAATAAACTCCAGTCAGATCAAGTTTGAATTGATTAGGGTGACCAAAAAGGTCAAATAGCCTCCAACAGTGCTGCAGTCTCTTTGCATGTGAGCCACTAAATTTAAACTCACAGGTTTTTCCTCCAGTGTGCGTACGGTCTACGCTTTGAATATTTAAAACAGTCTGGTTTTATTTATCCACTATTTGCATTTATGATGCTGTTATATTTGTTTTACGTGACAAAAAAGTCCCTATGCGACATTTGCATGAAGATTTGAAAACGGTCTACGTCACTTCCGGATGAAGTCGGACTGTAGCAGAAAAAAAAGATGAATTCCAGCTAGCTTGCCACCGACAACTGGTTAGTCCGCTGAAGTAAAACCATCCATGTCAAGGCACAAGCAGGCTTTTGGAGGTCTTGTGCTGCTTCTGTGTACATATCCAGGCACACCATCCGGTGTAGCGGTAAGTAGGTCGCTTTCAGGCTAACCAGCTAGCCGCTGCCGCTAGCTGCTAGTCTTTCTGTCGATGGTGATTATAATTTAGCTGTTAGCTAAAATCTCCACACAATAGACGGCAGCCTAGTTTACATTACAGCTGTGGCACGTCGGCTTTCTGCTTCTTTATTAACCTTGCATTCTTGGATAAAGCTAGAACTTAAAATCGGTGTTAAACATGATGCATTAGCATGCCAGTCCTAATATCATCCTTGTCCAGAAGCATCTCATGTCTTAAATGTGACCATCTGCTGTCCTGAAACAACCTAAAATGGTTTAAATTTACTGCAGGACCTCTGAAATGATTCCAGTGATAGCTAATCATTTAATCCGCGTTAGTTAGCGCTAAGGTTGCCTTTTCCTCATTGTTGGGATGCCAGGACTCTCATTAACATCATACTCAGCATCTGCTTTTTGATGCAGGTTTGCATCCATTAAAGGTGGATCTGCAGGTGGTCATGTCTGTTTAATATCTGGTGCATTATTGCCTTTTTAATTGTGTTTTTGATTTGTATTAGAATCTAGCTGGCCTAGTGACAACACCAGAAGACCTTGGTGCAGTGGTGTGCCAGCTGATATCAAGACCAAAGCTTTTCTGAAATCAGGTATGTTCAGCAAATAACTGTGCAAGGTACTAAAGGTGCTTCTTTCAAGATAAAAAAAAAAACATCTTATTAATGATGGGTGCTTACAGATTACTGAAAGCAAATGCAAAAGGGGATAAATCTGTTTTTGTGTTTCATCATTTTACTTTTTCATTAGCAGGCAAAACATGGAACCTAAATCAGAGCAGCCTACACCTTTTTCCTTCAGCTTTTTATTATTTTTAATTATACAATTAATATAGATTAGTTCAAAATCATATAACATAATTTGCACACAATAAATATTTATTCTGCCTTTAAAATGGAATTAATTAGTTTTTTTTTACATGCCATAAACATTTACGAATCTTAGTCTCACCGCTTGTGTTTTGTTCTGAAATTAAATACGACATTTGCATTTAAGAGCTCATCTCTGACTTAGAATATACCTCATAAAATTAAATAGTCGTGCAAAATTACATACGTGTTTTCACGATCCTGTGTAAATGAATATAGAAGTATTAAAAAGTTAAAAAACCTGTTTAATGTTTTTGAGAGATGGACTTCACTTGTCAGAAATTGTCATCAATATTGCAGCATTTCAGGATGTAGCCTTTTGAAATCTTAATTTAATATCCATCATAAATCCTCTAGGGCCTGTTTGCTGGTCATGTGACCCGATAGATGTTTTTAAATCTTAAAAAAATTTTCTGGAGACATTATTTCTTCTTTAAGTTTATTTTTAAAGCTAACACAGCCAGATGCTCTGATAGAAATAAGGAAAGTCATCAACTAGTGAGAGACAGCAGGCTCAAATCGTGGCGGTGGCTGCCAGTCACGGACAGCCACGATAACAGCCAGCTACAGCTGTGAACAGCCAGCTACAGCCACCTCATTTCCGGCGGCAGTCACGAGATTTCCAGCAACAGCCGCGAGATTTGCTGCAACTGCCACGGGATTTCCAACGCCAGCCACGGACAGCCATGAGATTTGCAACGAGATTTTATTATTATTGAGTTTAATTTAACAATTTTATTTACATAACTAGAATTACCACAGACTAAGGTTGCAACCTTGCAAGGAGAGTTTATATTTGTTTTTTTTTACAGTAATTTCCACTGAAATTTCTGGCAACCTCTTTTTGTAAACATTATTAAATCTGAAGCATTCATATAGAACATAGAGTCACACGTTCAGGCAACATAACCACATAAAAGAGACATAAAACAGTAACCGTGTATTCTGTTGACGCATAGTTAAACAGGAAATCACATCAAAATAATATATCCGGTAAATTTCTAAATAAAATACATATGCAGATGATTTTCTTAAAACTTTATTAGTGCGTCAAAACATTACAAAACGATATTAACAAAGTACTATATGTGAATTTTTGGTAACATTTAGAAATAAAGAAACAGGCCACGGGCTGGATCACTAGACATCAACCTCGAGAAAGAGTCTTCAAGTTGTCCTTTAAGATTCACTTTCACTTATTTAGGAAGTACATTGATTATGAACATGTTTAAAAGTAGCAGCATATTTCAAGTTGTTTAATCTCTAAATATACGGATAAACGAGCCTATCTTTCTCTGTCGGCTGGCTCCGTGCTAGCTAGGAACTGGGACTATTAATGGCAAACTGGTTAAAAATTCCATCAAACTGACATTTTTGAAGACACGTTAGCTCTGCGTTAGCCTGCTAGCTAACAGCTGCTCACTGGTGTCTGAATCCCCGCCTGCTGTAAATTGTGTGACGTTACCGTGTTTTCGTCCAAGAAACAAAGGATATTGATGTAGAGGAACTTGTTAAGATCTCAGGATGAATTTAAAAAGTCATTTTTGTTGTTTTATACAGTTAAATCTGATCTTTTTCACCCCATCCCGATTTTTGGACAATCACGCGATCGGGCCCGATTTCCGATCACGTGATCAGATCGGCGCATCCCTAATATTGATGTAGATGAACTTGTTGAAATTAAAACTAAGAAGTTGTTATTCCATTTGGAAAATCTCAGGATGAACTTCAAAAGTCATGTTTGTTGTCTTAAAAGACTAAATCTGATCTTTTTCACCCGATCCTTTTAAAATCACGTGATCGGGCCTGATTTCCGATCACATGATCTGATAGGAGCGTCCCTAGTAGGGGGTAGACTGATATGTCGGTCAGCTGATTTATCGGGCCAATATTTACCATTTTTAATATATTGGCGTCTGCTGATATACTTCCTTAGTAAAGCCGATTTAAAGACGGGTACATTCCTGGGCAGAACGTAAAGGTATATCTATGTTTCTGAACAAAATCTGTATAATAAATGTTATAAAAATTATTTTCAACCTAAATTAATTTTTATATTCCAGTTTTGAACATTTAATACTTGGTCAGTTAATTGATTTGTTTGATTAACTTTAATTAGAGGTCTGATTTGAACACTAAGCAGTGCACAAAATTAAGATTGAACAGTGTTCAAAACATAATTCAGGTTCAGAAATTTTGTTCATCAGTTGATGTTATTAATGACATTTTATTATGGAAATAAGGTGAAAAATCAGCAGCACATATTGGCCATCGGCTGACCATGACCACTAGATATCGGTATCGGCAATAGAAAAGACAATATCGGTCGACCTCTAATCCCTAGTATATATTATATACTTAAACCACCAAATAGTTCCCGCGCGGCCACAGCTGCAGCTCACCGCTCCCCACCATGGGGATGGGTCAAATGCGGAGATGTAATTTCACCAGTGTGTGATGATGACTTGGGACTTTAACTTTATATATATATTAATGAGTAAAACATAGGTTAAAATAATCTGCATGAAGGAGCAAAAGGAGAAAGGCTTTTTGATTATTAAATGTTGATTATGTTGCCATTTCTGTCATGGCTCATGCATGAAATCAATGAAGTCTAATGAAGAGCCTTTGTCTCTCTGTGTCTGTCTCTGCGCTGCTTTCACATCGCGTGACATTCTGTCATTACCACTTTTGCCAATATTCCTTAGTCGGTGATTAATGAGCTGCAGTGGGACAAATGTGACGAATATCTGCAGACGTCTTACTGGAAGCAACTCTGTTACCTCTATGTTGGTCTCTGTGCCACAGCCGTGCTCATTTAGTGAAGGTTGTTTCATCAGAGTTAAACATGCAATTAAAACACAGGCTGAGAACGTTTCATTGTGTCAAAGATGATTAAATATTCTAATACCTTATTGTGTTTATGCTCAGTTATCTGCTTGGAGCTTTGCTTGGTTGATCAGTAGATTAATCAACAAAATATTAGAAAACAGGTTCATTCTGGATTTTAAAGCTAAACTGTTGCCATAAATAAAAAGTTGGATCATCTGGTAAATATGAGGAAAAAAAGAATGACTCAGATTTTGTGAAGGGAAGTGGGTGAAGACCAAAACACTAAAGGTGATTTTTCTGGTATATTTCCAGTGTGAGAATAGATATTTGATACTTAAAGGATCTCCAGGGATCCTGTATCTGTTTAGCAGCCAGCGTCCTTCTGTCTCTGTGGCTGTGGGGTGATATCTACTCTGATTACATTAATAAAAACTGTACAGTGTAGCAGTTTCCAATTCATTCTACAGATAAAAGCATGCAGGACTTAGGTTCTGACTTTACCATCAAACACACTTGTTACTTAGACCCTGTACACACATGGCACATAGCAAAACAAAGATATCTTTTTACGATTATTATTACCCGCCATCTAGTTATTCCACGTTTTTGGGCAAAGATGCTGACGATTTGGGGAACTACTGCCACCTACAGCAGGGGTTCCCAAATTTCTGTCTTTGAGGACCCCCTTGCCTTTGTCCAAAACAAGCCAGGACCCCCAACCCCAACTCCTACACGCATAAACACGTTAAATGTGATAATTTGCAAACTTTTTGCTTTCATGTCTCTGTATTTAGACATGGTCACCTCTGGTCCTGAATGTGTCTTTGTCGTTAGTAGCTGGTGTGAGTTTTAGATCTCGCTGAATTGAGGACAGAAGCATCTTTTGCTGTGTTGAATTACTTTCTTGAGGGCTTCCTCATCCTTGTCATTGTTCAGCTAACATGTGTCTGGGATCATATTTTCTGTCGATGAGCCGAGTTCAACGATGTGTTCAGTTCTGCAGGAACTTTAAACTTCAGTCTTTTTCATCTGTAATAGTGTGCATTTAAAAAAGATTCAAATTACAAGTGATTCTATATTTTTTCTGCCCTTGGTTTATTCAACAGGATTTTACATTTATAAATATATTTCTTTAACATAAAACTATTTAAGGATAAAGCTATTTAAGCGAGCTATATTTTGAATAAAGAAACAATTAGGTCCAGCCCACGAGTCACAGAATCTGATGTTTGCAGAAAATGGCATAACACCACCTGGCCGCAGCAGTTACTGTCACCGAACCATTAAAACATAACGTTATTTTATGTTTTTGATCTGTTGTTGGCACCTTTTCTGCCATAATTCCAAACTTAACACAACTACTTAGCTGTTTAGCATAGTAGCTAATATAGTGGGTGTATTTATGGTGAAAAATGAGACAGTTTTTAGCTTTCTTGGTTTATTCTTAACTTCAAAGATCACAGCAGCTCAGTGGCACCAACAATCTGGGAAAACGCTACGAACAACGGGTCAAAACCTCCAGAACCCAACCCAGACCTCTCTGCTGGTTTCTGACACGCACACGTGCATTTTTTTGCTAAAAGTTGAAGCATCTTTACACTTGTAGGAAGATGCAGGTGGGGTTAGGAGGTCCTTTTAGTGTTGTTACCTTTACAAACTGGTGACATCATGACCTTTTCAGGTTTTTTGACACTGAATTTCTGTGCCTACTGTCCAGATTTGTACCAGAAGATGAACGGTCTGTCCATACGGGAGCTATGCTGCCTGTTCTGCTGCCCCCCCTGCCCCAGCCGCATTGCAGCCAAGCTGGCTTTCCTCCCTCCAGAGCCCACCTATGCGTTACTCCCTGACCCAGATCCAAGTTCAGGAGCTACAACTGTGTCTGCTTCCAACTCTGGGGCTGCTCCTCCTTCACTGGGAGCCCCGGGACTGCGTTCACGGCTGAGCACTAGTAGTGGAGGTGACAGAGGAGGTGGAGGCGGCGGCGGCAGCAGTGTTGGTGGTGGCGGCGCGGCCAGCAGCACCGTCAGCACTAGCATTGTGGGTGAAGGAAGGTGGAAGCTGCATCTCACAGAAAGAGCAGAGTTCCAGTATTCACAGAGAGAGCTGGATGTGACGGATGTGTTCCTGACCAGATCCAGCCGGGGGAACAGAGTCGGATGTATGTACATTCGCTGCGCCCCCAATGCAAGGTGAGTCTGAGCACCCTGAAACACTCGCACGTTCCTCTGGATGTGTGTATACCCTCAGTCACACAGTTTAATGTCTTTATTCTTACTGTTTCCTTTTGCTTCTCAGGTTCACGGTGTTGTTTTCTCATGGAAATGCCGTGGACCTGGGTCAGATGAGCAGCTTCTACATCGGTTTAGGAACGCGCATCAACTGCAACATCTTCTCCTACGACTACTCAGGCTACGGTGTCAGTACTGGCAAGCCCTCTGAGAAGAACCTTTATGCTGACATCGATGCTGCCTGGCACGCCCTGCGCTCCCGGTAAGCAAAGAGACTGTTTCAGTCACAACTAACAGCCAAAATGCCCATCAGGGTGCAGTTTAGAGATAAAATGTTAACAGCTACTCACATCGCTGGCCAATACTGTTCTGGAGAAGAGGATCTGACAGGCTAGATGACCATCAACCAGCTTAGACACATGCTGTTAACCTGACTCTCATTTACTTTGTTTTTAACATAAACTGGTATTTCTACAGAAGGGTTGCCGTACGTTTACACCACTGGGTTTCAAACTCAAATTTGAGGAACATTGGAGATGATAGCTGATAAGTGTTTGATCTATGATGAACTAAAACAAACGTTGAGCGTGGGTTTATTTTGTTTTGTTGGGAAAAAAGTTATTAACCATTTTTATTGTTTCAAAATAGCTAAATAGAAACGGTGTGCTCTGCTGACCAAACTCAGTCTGACACATTTGATCTGGATCGGCTCCCAGTACCTGGGTTCTTACAGGTGCTAGAAATCTTTGAAAAAGCATGAATTATAATGTGTTTTTTTCCAGGTTTTAGCACAGAAACACTCATGAAATGGTTGTTTTGAGCCTAATATGTCGACTGAGGGAAAAACAGGTGATCTTCTCCCAGGACCGTTAACATTTATCCTGATGCAGATTTTATATAAAATAAAAACAGGTTAAAGATTTGTAAAATCCATAATGCCAAATTTCTTCCGATCTTTATTTGGCCTTATTTTTTAGTGACTTTGTTTTAGTTCATGCCAGTGCTAGAAGTTCTTTCATCTCGCCTTGAAAGTGTTTGAAAATTTAGATTTTGCCAAGTGTTTTCTAACCCTGCTAGTAATGCTTCCAGTAGAAGAAACGCTGCTAGGAAAGGAGCTTAAAGAGTAGGGCTGGGTAAAAAAATCGATTTAATCGATTCTGGATCGATTTCATATAAATTTTGCAAAATCGATTCATAAAGCCTAAGAAATCGATTTTTCCCCTTGAACCAGAGTGGCCCTCTGGCTCGTTTTGCCGCAAAGACTACAAATCCCATGATGCTTTGCGGCAGTGCCGCGTCACTCGAAGCGCCCCCTCCTTTCTGTTTACAGTCGTTAGCATTGGTGCTAATAGTTATTATCGGCGACTCTGCAGCGTTACCCTCCTCAGTCTGGGACAAACTGAAAACACTCCTCTTACTCAGCGCCAAGTTTACTCAGCGCTTTGTCAACTTTAAAGCCCAGAAATTGAGATTCGGTAACTTCTTCGTGGGCCGCGGCGGAAATAAAGTGCAGACCAAAGATAGGGTGCAGACAGATTGAACTCCAGTGAAGTGACGCGCTCAAGTCAGTTTGTGGCGCTGCAGTTTCTATCTGTCCTCCCCGACACACTGACCCTGCTCCAATGCTCAGGCTGCTTAAATGCTCTGCATGTTCAGCAGCACAAACCTGTGAGAGCAACTGCTGTTGTCTGTGATGAAGATGAACAAAAACAACACAGGAGTCTCGCTGATTAACTCCTCCCTCAGGTCAGAGATAGAGAGAGATGCAGGTCTCTGGCTTGAACAGGTGAGCAAACTGAGCTTGAATTATTGTGTTTTTATGCACTTTTTCTGCTCCAAAGCATGAATGTTAATAGCTGAGATATTGCATTTTCATTTAGGAGAATTACTATTTTTTGTTGTTGGCCTGTTAAAAAAGATTTAACTGCCTTAAAAACAGTAACTGGAAAGGCTACAGATAGAAGAATAGTTCCCTCAGTGGGGAAGGTTTGGTGTCACAGCAGCAATGATGCTAGCCTAGTGAACTAGACCGAATTCTTGCTTTGTAGAGTTTTTCATATATTCACTTCTATAGGATGGCTTGCCAGGCTACAATGATTCATTTCAGGAGCAAAAAAGGGGAGTAAATGTTAAGCATAAAGAGTAAACAACAAGAAAACAAAATAGAAATATTTAAAATTCAAAAGATTAAAAATTCAAAAATGTTGAATATAAATACACATTTTAAGGACTTAAAAGATTTTAAAAATTAGACAAAATAGGGACCAATACCACTGATGTGTGTTGTATTTCAAATGTACTCGCTGAGCTCGTCTAAATGATAGAAACGTCGTTTTCTACCGCAACATTTTAATTATTTCAGACCAGACTTAATTGAATCGAATCGACTAGGGGGTGCTAAAAACAAGTCAAAACTGACTAGTGTCCCTTTAAAGCAACACTAAATAAGTTTCCCACTTCTTCCTCCTACTGGTTCAAATTGTAATTACAAATGTTGTAAACAACCCTGCTGCATCCTTTAGCGCTAACAATGAGCTAACGCTAACACAAGCCGACTGATGGTAAAGAAGCCACAAAGTAAAAAGATCCACACTGTTGGACAAAATATTTTACTTGCAAGTCCAGTAGCAACAAAGCCAGGTCACCATCAGTTTGATTTCGTAGCCTCCTTCATCTCCCTCAAACTAGCATTGGCCGCTGTCTAATGTGAAGTTGATAAAGTTTCTGCCTCAAGAACCACTGAAACCAGTCTGAAAGCAGTAGCTTAAAGTGTTAAAAACTCTTTAGTGTTGCTTTAAGATGGTAAATATTTATTACTTTTACAGCGTGGAGCTTTTTAAAGTGTGCAGCTCAACATTTTTTAATCAAAACTCAAAGAAAAAAAGCCAAATAGCCACAATAATGGGAACATATGGGTCAATATGATTATCATTTAGGTTCTCAGACAATTAAATTGTATGTTATGAAAAACTGAATGTGTACTTTCACAGTGAGATAATCCATTTTAGCTAGATTAGCCTCTGTAAAAAAACAATAATAATTCACATATAAATGATTCTCCTTGTTCACAATAAAATACATGTTTGCAGAGCACAAAGCTCCTCGTTTTTGGACTTTTATTCTGAAATCCAAGCCTTTGTGTTGCAGGTACGGCATCAGTCCTGAGAATATCATCCTGTATGGACAGAGCATTGGCACAGTGCCCACAGTAGATTTAGCATCCAGGTTTGAGTGTGCTGCTGTGGTGCTTCACTCTCCTCTCACCTCCGGCATGAGGGTGGCCTTCCCCGACACAAAGAAAACTTACTGCTTCGACGCCTTCCCAAAGTAAGTTCACGACGCCGGGCAGAGAGCAGAGTCAGCAGACATCTGCAGTCAAATCAGAGGCAGTAGTATCTGAAAAAGACGCCTTTTAAAATGTCAGAGACTTTTTATAACAATAAAGTTTCACATTTAGTTATAAATGGTATAACGATGGACTTAGGGGTGTTTTACTGGTATTCACATTTTTAAGCTTTTCTGAGCAGTGGACTGGAAAGGCTGCTGAAGGTATTTGTCTCAGCTCCTCCAGCTAATTAGCTTCATTTGTTCCTGAGCGTCAGAAGCATCCCAGAGAGGTGACGTCTGTCAGAAATAAAGACAGAGCGGTTTCAATTTGAAGATTTGGTGGATTTTATCATCAATGCTTCATTAATTCAGCTGCTGAAGTCCTGTTAAAGAGACACTTTATCTTTTACTTCGCAGCCTGACAAAATTCCTCGTGGTCTTAATGAAATATCAGCGATATGCTTTACTAAAGGCTTTTTATCTGAAATATCCTCACTCCACTCCGCTGCTGCCTCCTCCTTCCAGGTGTTATTGGAGGTCGTCTCTATTCACTAAAACAGCCTTAAAGGTGGTTTTATAATAGTCAGCATAACAGTTACCAAAAGCAGGCATAGCTAATCGAGCACAGACTTCCAAACAATTAAAAGTGAGTTTTATTTTCTAAATTAAATGCTCTTTTGTTTGTATTTGTAAGAGATGATCGAGTCATTTTTACCCATTAAATATAAATCATATATATATATATAACAAATCTGCTTAATCTTAAAAATTTAGAAGTTTTTATTGTGATAAATGCAACTTTTTTCTATTGATTTAAAGAAAAACCTACACCATCAGTTCTTCTCGTGTTTATCGAGAACAAAGCAAGTTACCCGATTAGGGATAAATAAAGCATGAAGTTGCACTTTGTTGCTTTAAAAAGTTGCATAAGATACCAGACTAAACACCAGAACATTTTTCCTCTGGTATAAGAATATCTCATATCGTGTTACCAAGTTATAGTTTGATGTCTTAAAAATGAATATTCAGTAGAGGTGCAAAACTATCTTCTGCTTTTGCAGCATTTTGGCTAGAAAAAGTTTTGTTGTGAGAAACAACAAACAGAAACAGTTTGCATAAGATTGACAGTAAAACTGATGGCTGCATTTTAAATTCATTTTGGTAAAAATTTGAACCAAATTTAGCTTTTTTCTGGCTCTGAAATGACGACGCTGCACCCACAGTACATTGATGACTAATATTTGGTTTGGTTAAAACACCGACTTTGCTACCTTCTTTAATTATTGGTTTCATTTTATTATTATTGCAAAATATTAGGCAGGAAAATTACAAACAGCAAATTTAAAAGTGTTAATTTGGGTTGTTGGTCCAACTCTACACTAAGAATAGTTAATTTAACACTAAAATAGTTATATAGTTGATATGTAACACTGACATGAGAGTTGAGGAGTGTTTCCTAATTGACTCTGTAGGAGTCATTTTGGACAAAATAACTCCTGAAAAGCTAACTCTGAACTCCTACAGCAGCTCTAACACCTACAGAGTTAATTCGCAGACTCCACCCCTTTATTCTAAAAGTTGGACTGGTAGTGACCGATTGGCTGCAGGAGCTGCAGTGGGCGAGGTGCATTGTGGGTAGTCATGTTTTTAGTTAGTTTGTACTACTTTGGGGTGTGTATGCATGTTTATTTATTTCTTTTGGGGGGGGGGTTGTGTTGTTTTTAGTTATTACTTCGTTCACTGTTGCAGATGTGGTGTTACTTGTTGTGTCATGTTGGCACCATAAGTGAGGAGGCTGGTCACAGGAATGGGACTGCTGTGCCGTTCCACTGTCACAATAAAGAAGTGGTGCATGGTTCACACTAACAGGTGTTTTTCAGTGTGACTGTTACACAGCAAACTCAGCATGCTCAAGTTAACACTGTCAGAGTTGATTTCAGTGCTTTTAAAGTGTCTATATGGGTCCACACCAGTAGGAGTTAATGTAACTCTTTTAGGATAGTTGGTGCTTTAACTCTGATTTAGTGTCAAAAACCAACTCTTCTGGAGTTGACAATTTAACACTATACCATACCATACCAATTTATTTATAAAGCACCATTTAAAAATAGCATGGCAGCTAACCAAAGTGCTGTACAAAAAGAGCCAAATGCTCGAACATATCAACAAACACAATGAAAGCATGGATATCAGGTAAAAAGCAAAAACAGCACCAAGTCACAGATAAAAATTCCTACTAAAAACTAACAGAATAAGAGAACAAGTAAAAAGTAACAGCACTATTGAGAGTAAAAATAATGCAGTAACTGATAAAAACAAATTAAAAAGTCACATATAAAATCAAAAAACTGCAAGATAGTGCAAGGTGTTAAAAAGTGAGCTACTGAATCATAAAAACCTAAATTAAGTAAAGTAAAACTAGTGCTGGACTTTCATGGAAATTGTCACGGGGCGAAGGCAAGGCTGAAAAAGTGAGTTTTAAGTGCCGACTTGAACCTGCTGACTGAGGGAGCCAAACGCACATGGAGGGGCAGAGTGTTCCAGAGTTTGGGGGCTGCGTAAGAGAAGGCACGCTCCCCCCGTGATTTATATCGAACCTTTGGAACAACCAGTAGCTTAACACTAGTGTTAAGAGTTACTATATTAACTCTAACTCCAGTGTTAAATT
This sequence comes from Aphyosemion australe, assembly GCA_006937985.1. Classification (NCBI taxonomy): domain Eukaryota; kingdom Metazoa; phylum Chordata; class Actinopteri; order Cyprinodontiformes; family Nothobranchiidae; genus Aphyosemion; species Aphyosemion australe. The sequence goes on along the minus strand of SSNS01000167.1, from coordinate 630,743 downwards.
GTCAACTCCAGATTTTAGTTGGAAGATATTATTTATAAAGATGAGAAAATAATGGTCTACGTGGAAAATGACATTATTTTCTATTTATTTCAGCATCGAGAAGGTGTCGAAGATCCCGTCTCCAGTGCTCATCATTCACGGTACGGAAGATGAGGTGATCGACTTCTCTCATGGCCTGGCCCTGTTCGAGCGCTGCCCCAAGGCCGTGGAGCCCCTCTGGGTGGAGGGGGCCGGTCACAACGACATTGAGCTTTACAGTCAGTACTTGGAGAGGCTACGGCGCTTCATCAACCAGGACCTGGCTGCACAGCACGCCTGAGGAACAAGCAGCCTCTCTGTGGTCGTATCTGTGACACTGTGTGTGTGTGTGTGTGAGAGATTGCATGTGTGTGAAAGGGGGTGTCAGCATGTTTGAAATGTGTGTGTGTGTGAGAAATAGACCTAAAAACGTTGTGATTTAGGTCACATCTGTGTGTCTTCTGAGCAGTACACCTACAGGATAAACACACACACACCCTTTGGTTTGTTTCCTGTTTTTAAAGGTGATACTTTTTTATTAAGTCATTAGCTTTATACATTTGTACAGTGTTGGTAAAACACTAACAATGAAAAATAAATGGAGACAAATAATTTAACAGCTGATCTAATTGTAACGGGGAAGCGATAAAGGCACACAGATGTTGGTTTGATGTGTGTGTGTGTGTGTGTGTGTAAACCTCGTTGACCTGTGACACCTGAATGACGCGTGAGTGTGTGTGTTGATAGCAATGAAGGACTTCCTGATGACTTGGAAAACTGTAGGAGGCTAGCGGAGACTTCTCAATGTTAATACTTGTAATTATTTTTGATTTTGTAGTTTTTTTTGTTCCATGTGTGTATGAAGAATACCTCCACAGCTTGACCAGTTTTCTTTCCAGTGGACAAAACCTGGTCGGGCGTTCCTAACCCACCGCTCATTGTTTACCTTTTTTAACGGACACTCATACGACTGCCGGGGCGTCTCCCAAGTCTCCGTTCTGCTAACACTACTCTGTTGGGTTTCACCTCCTGTGACGTTTACCAGGGGCTGTTCTGAGGAAACACTCCTCTGAAGGACTTCCGCAGCTCTGGTGGCTGTTGGATGCTACAGACTTTATCTCTTTTTTTAGTTTTTGTAATACGTCCAGCTTCCATTTTAATTCCAGGATTTATCCGACCGCTTTTCACTGATCAGAAACTCGGCTGCAGAAGCTGGAGTAATGACCCTCGGAGCACCAGCAGATGGTGCTAAAAGGTCGGTGCAAAGGAACAAGTAGGATTTAAGGACAACCCCATCATGTGAGACTTGTGCAGAACCAAGTTACTGGTTATTGTTGCATCATGTCGAGCTGCCGGTTGAGCTCACGTCTCATCAGAATCATGCTGATTATCTCCTAGTCCTGTTCTAGTTAATCACGTGACTCATCTCGTCTTGACGTATTTAATCCAGATGTGTCTGTTGCGATGCGGAGATCATTTCATGACCACATCTGTCCATGTTCTGAGTAACAAATGTGCTTTTGGATCAGGCGCCGGGACGGGACGCCGTGCTTTTACTTCCCTAAATGTACAGGAGCTCTTTTATGGGTGGCAGCAGGCTTCAGCGTCTGACACAAGCCATATTTGAGCCTCTCACTGTTTGTGTGGTGCAGGTTCCACCACACGCACACACTTACACACACACACACACACACACACATTTATATATCTATGTATATCGGATCGAGCATGAAGAGAGCAGGTCTTAAGTTCAGCACTATTGTACAAAGCATCCAAAGTGTAATAAGGGTATAAAATGTTAGTCTGTCTTTTTTTTTTTTTTATTGTTACTGACTGTTCTACAGGCGCTTTCGTGGGGGGGGTGAGTACTACCAGGCCCTGTGTGAAGGCCTGTTGTGGTACCTGAAGGTGCTTCGGTGGTGTTTTATCAAAGGAAGCATTTATGAACTACCACTGACCTGATGGCTCCTCTGGGGGGGTGGAAGCAGCCTAAAGGGTTCTGATCACCACTCACTTCCTGTTAGCTTGAACAGGGACAATTTCATCCATCTTGTGCTTCGTGTCTTTTTTTTTTTTTTAAATAATGGAAATTTTTAAAAATCTCGAGAGGAAGTCTCTCTCTGGATGTGAAGAGGGTTTCCTGTGGCGGTTTTTGGGGATGAAGGGAAACTTTCTGGAGTCACGTGTCATTTGTGGGGTTTAAAAAATAATAACGTGGGTGGGGGGGCAGAAACTCGCTGTTTGATTCATTCACCACTACGGTCGACATATATTGTATCCTCTGGCCTTGAATGTGTATTGTTGGGGATGGGTGGGTGGGAGTGGGGGGGTGAGCAGTAACAAACTGTATGCATGTCTGTCGTGTTTTGCAGAGCAAATGAAAGGATGGAGGAGTATCTATTGTGTAGTCTACGTGAGGGTAAAGCTGAACAGGATGTTGGACATAAAAGCTCTTTCAAAAAAAATTGAATTTTTTAATTGCTGATACTAACTGATGTATTGTTGAGTTTTGTGCTAGAGTTCGAGGGGGCGGGCGGGCGGAGGGGCTAGACATCATAGGTAGGCTGTTTATATGGTTACTGTACTTACCGGTTCTATTTGTATTATGATTTGTAATTTTATGTTTTTGAACTGAAAACATGATGTAATGATATTAATTCATGGACTGAATCTTGACCTTTTTATGGACGACAAAAATAAAAGTCACTTATGTACAAAACAGGAAGGCGGTTGATCTTTTCAGAATAAGAGCTTTTCACATTCCGTAGATTTATTCAGTTCATTACACAACCTGAGATGGTTACATAGAAATGTTAATTATGTTTACATAAAAAGGTGGATATAAATACAACAGTGTTTATACATTGTAATAAAATGTGAGATTATATAAAACTCTTATAATGTAAGAGTGGGATTGTTGCATCCCAAAGTTCAAAAATATGTATTTTAAATAATTTTACACATAATTTCATCTGCGTAAATACCTGGTAACTAACAGATCATTATGAAAACTTTAAAATAATCAGTATGTTTAGCAGGAATAATGCATTTGTAGAAAGTGAGCGCCCTCTGCTGGTTACACTATGTTATTACATGACAAAAGTGCAATTTTCACAGTAATTATTTTATATTAAACAGCTTCATTTTAATTTGTTCCCATGGTTGCAGATTGGGTTAATCACTGAAAAAGACAAAGTCTCCCATGACTTCTGTGTTTCCTGCCTGCTGAGCTCAGCTGTTCAGCCAAAAACTAAAAAGATGTTATCAGCAGGCTTTCTTCCCATGACTGTGCAGAAGGACCTGCCTCCAGTTTTCATTCCGTCAGGTGAGAATATTTTCCCTCCAGTCGGGAAAAGTTGTTTTGACGACTTTCTCCAGTCTGTTTGGTTTCTTTGCTTTCTGGTTTCTGAAGGGAACAGTAGAAAGAAAAAACAGTTATGCACTTGTGTGAAATAATCTAGTGAATGCATCACAATTAAAAAGTTAATTATTCTAGATGCTCTGAACCCTCTTGACAGAAGCACTGATTTTAAACGCGTGGGTCATTTTCAGCTCATAAAAGAAGGCCAGACACGTCCTGGTAGGTGTGACTTTCAGGAATGTAATCAGGCATCTCTTCTCACAGTTTTAAACCAGTAGAACAGCTCCGCTCATATCTAATCTGATCAATTGTTTCCAAACCAGTTCCAGATATCTCTCTCCAGCACACGTCCGTCTAAATGTCTCTTTTAGGAAAGCTTTCTCTCTTTTGTTTTGTGTGGTTACTCACTTCCTGTTGCGTTAGGACAAGTCCACCAGGGCTCCCAAAGAGCTCAGCTGCTCCTCCAGAGCCGTGATCCTCAGCCCGATGTATCCAGACACCAGCAGCAGCAGCAACAACCTGCAAATAAATCAAAGTCCTGAATTTTCCACCAATACTCTAAAACGCATCAGCTCCTCAGTATAGGAGGAGATGCTGGACGTCAGTAAATTCATTCTGCAGAGAGATAACATGTCCATCACCACAATCTGAAGGGTTAGATAACGCTCTTTCCATGACCACTTGGAGCCGGTCCAGCTCCATGGCAACGGATGAATCAAAAGCTGGCATTTGACTTGAAAGATGTCTAATTGTACGATTTTAAAGCGTCATTTGCAGATGTAGAAATGAGAATGCACTCCTCTTTTCTGAGAGGCCACCAGGCCGAAAGAGCAGCTATGTGCAAAGAAAAACTTCCTGAAAGTTAAGCCTGAAGAAATGGAGCATGACTCAACACCTCTTTAGTTCTACTCACAGCATCATGTAGACGTAGAAGAGCGTGCTGAAATGTGTAACTTCTCTGAAAATGGATGGTGCAACTTTCTCGGTGAACTTCCTGTTCAGCGGCACAGCTGGAAAAATTAACATAACAAAAACATTCAACCATTTCTGCTGAAGCACGACTCTGACTCAGGATCAGCTCACACACCTCTGTGGTCTTGACTCGTTACGCTTCTTTGATGAGTGGAACCAAAAGTGCTGGAAGCTGAAAAGACAGTTATGTTGTTATATGTTGCAATTAGGGGTGGGAATTTAAGGGCAAAATACATGCCATAAATATCAATAAATACAGTCAAGGCACATCTCTAAAAAACCTTCATAACCTTGGCTACAAGACCATGCAAACCATTTTTACTAAAACTACAATAGGTGATCAGAAATCCTTCATGTGTTTTGCCTTCATTTTAATTTAAAAAATAGCTTCCAGAGGAAATTTTCTTGAACGATTAAAATGCGATTAATCGAGATTAATTAATCACAAAGCCTCTAATTAATTAGATTAATTTTTTAATCGAGCCCCACCCCTAGTTTCAATATTTATGATAATTAATGAGAATATTACGTCTCTACCTTCACTGGTCATCGGTGGAAAGTCACGCTCGAGACCACTGCTGATGGAATCCTGCTCCACCCCGTTTTCCAGACTTGAACAACTGGAAACCTGCAGGCCAGGATAGAAGAGGCAGACGTTGATTCATCCTCGTTTTTATTTTTCACACATTTTAACTTGAGCTGCTCTGACCGTGTCACGCTCTGCTTCATTCTCTGCTGGGGACAGTTGAGGGCTGCTGTTTCCACTTTCCTCCTGTTGCAAACAAATACACAAAATCATGTCTGAGTTTATTATAATAACACCTCTGTGTGTGTTAACGGGAAAAGCTAGGGTACCTGTGATTGTGAGCAGATGCTGTGGAGGAGTTTGTAACACAATTTATAATTCCTCAAAGACGCAAATGAATACTGAGAGAGAGAAAAACGAGAGAAAGGATTAAATCTGGACAGAAACCAGCCACAGGTTGGTTCCAAAGCATGACGTATTTTAAAATATTGGCTTTTTTTTTGCATTATCTTATTTCATTTTCTCATGGTTACGTTCTATTGATTGGTAATTAGGTCTTAAACAGAAAAAGATGCTCCTGTTGTTAGATTTTAATTGATAACTTTGAGACGAGGGATAAAATAATGAGAAAATCATTGTTAAAATGGGACAAACCCATTCAAAGTTAATGCCACACAAACATGCTTTAATCATAAAATCAGTTCACCATCAATTCTTAGAATTAGTTATTTAGTTTGAGATTCTGTTTTTAAATTCAGTTTAATAAAAGGATGCAGGTTTTAATGTATATTTCAGCTTTTGCAGATGACTAAATAATTTACATTAGACAACATGCAGAGGCTAAAGTGCTCTGCATGAAGTAACAATCACTGCATATTTTAAACGTGTACAGCGTCTGACCTTGTCTCCGCTGGAGGTCTGGATCGACAGCATAGACAAAGGGGATTTATACTTCTTGATTTCCTTCACGTCAAGAAACGGAATCACCACCTGCAGGGAGTCAGAAAAGTTACATCTGGTTGATTTTCTGGTTTAACGGGTGACAAAAGTCTTTTAGAGCCATGGTTCTATCTTCAAAAGTGTGATTAAAGGAGTGGAACACTTGTTTAGTCAGTACATCTGCAGTGGTCTCTAGTAGGAATGGATGCCTTGTAAGTCGTTTTTAGGGGGGGGAAATATACCGTTGCACCATTTCTTGGACCTAAAAGTTGCCCACATCACAGCTGAGCTTCAGATGGAAGAATTTGGAGTCTTATTTAATTGATATTTGGACATCTTGCCTCGGATTGGAGTCACTTTGACGGAGATGTTTTCCCTTCAGACTTCTTCGTCACCTGGGGAGAGTTGCAAAGCAATTCCCCGCCAGGACAACAGAGGGCGTAGCGCTTTTCTGGGGTATCCACGAAGTCCATCCACGAATAACAATGCTTGCTGCATATCTTTGTGCTCCTTCCGTCACGATAAATAAACTTTAGTATTTTCTGACTTTTTCCGTGAGGCGTTCTTCAATCTGCTCCTAGATGTCTTCGGCTCGCTTTATTTTTTGAGGGGGCAATGGCGGTGCTGTTGACGTATTTAAAGGAAGCGGCGTCCTGACCAATCACAAGCTTGCGTTCTCCGTCACTTTTGACAGGTAGTTAAAAAGTTGGGCATGTCTCCGTCAGCCTCTGCAAGCCCGTCGAGACCCTTACGTCGACGCAAAATGGCATGGCGTGTCTCAGAACTGACACAGACAGAGAAGTATAAATTAGTCCTGACTTGCAACTTAGATGTTTTATCTCCACAAATAACACAAGCCTGGAGGAGTCTTGCTGTGTGGCGGTGTTGCTAATGCTAACGGTTAGCTTCTGCTAGTCGTGACGTTCTCTGCTGTTTCCTGGATGTTAAAACAAAAACAGCCTTCCCCGTCGCGAGTCTAGACCGGTGACTTCATGAATGTTAATTCAGTGTGACGTAGATCTGTCAGGGTTTTCAAATCCTAGATTCTCACCGTCTGTTTCTATCTGAAGCTAATGCAGGAGATAGGTGGAGGAGACTATTTTCATGTTCAGCCTGCATGAAACACTCAGCCGCGTGACCGATTAGAATCAGAAGAAACATTTAAAAAATGGTTTTTCCGTGAACCACACCTTTAAAAAAATCTGATTGAAAAAGATTTAAGCAAAGTTTGGCTCCAATTGAAAACGACTCAAGAGAAAACTGCATTGAAGAAGGTTGATCAAGCTAGTGTTCAGATGTTGTGAAGCTAAAGCAAAAAGCCAAGACTGCAGCGAGCATGGTGCTGTTTTCTGCAATAAATGCATCAAACCATCACATCAGCAGCAGTATCTTTGCACTGGGTGTGTTTTTTTGGTATCTTGATAGTTTAAATCAGTCTGATTGAATCAAGGGTGAGACAGACTGATGCCAGTCAAAATTATAGTTAGAACACATCTTCAGTAATGTGCCTTGTCTTCATCGGTTGTTTCAGTCATTAGGTCGGCCCAGTTTGTGTCCCTGAGCCAGTTCGGTTTAGTTATTAGGGTATAATTGGGTCTTAATTGATCAATATGTTCATGTATGTAAGATTTCTCTAAAAAAGGAGCTAAATGTGTTACCTTGGTCTCTTTGAGGAGTACAGATGAGTAGAAACACACATGGTACTCAGAGACGAAGAGTTTCCCGTGATAAAGCACTTCTTTCTGCAGGGAGCAGGTAAATGCTGCAACAGAACGCAGAAAATATTAAAAACCTTCCGGCGTCACCTGAACATCATAAAGTCCTTTAGCTCACTTAATTAAAAAAAAAGTATGAGCCTTCCAGGAAGTGGACAGGGCGGACAGATACTGTCCATACCATAATCAATGACTGAGACGACTCACTGTGTGTGACGCTGTCCTCCTCAGGAACCTCTGGAAACAGCCGGTGGAAGGTTTTATTGTATTTCAGGAAGGTCTGCGGGGAAAACAGCGAGGCGTTAACAAAGTGTGGGTTGAGTGAATTATCCGAGAATGTATTGAAGGCACTGAAAGTAGGTTTGTAATTAGACTTGGACCTGCAGTGGCTAATAATTCACCACTTAGAAAACAAGCTGTGAGCACAGCATCGACGTTTTGTCAACGTCTGCAGGTAGTTTCCTGTTTTTGCGCACCTACTGAGACCACGCACACTGATTTTTTTACAGTTTTCTTGGTGAATATTTACAGTCTAATAGTCAAGCTGAGCCGGGTGAGGAAATTCACGGCGTTTAGTGGTTGATTTTTGCAGAAAACACAGCAGCAGGTTCCCATTTTGTCTCAGCTGATTCAATCTGAACTTTGAAGGAAAAATAATACCAAACATATTTAAACAGCAGCGTCATCCCAGAAACAAATGTTTTATTTTGCCTTTCTGTGACTTTAAAAGGTTCATTTTAGAGTAAAAATGTTAAATCAATCAGGATCCTTTATAAAATGAGATCCAACATCAAATTCTGTGGAGCATTTGTTTATAAATGAGTAGTTTTGTGGGAGATATTTAAAGGTTTTGTCTTTTATTTAAAAATGGTGACCAACACGAGTGTAGTAAATATGTGATCTATGAGCTTCACCATCGCTGATGTTCTTCCTCTTTGGCATCATGTTAACACACGCCTGTATGCTCCACACCAGCAAACCAACAACCAGCTGCTGCTTTCCCTCCAGATCCCATGAAAGCAACAGTGATCAAAATTTTTTTTTATCTTGAAGTTAAATTTGAATAATTTTAAAACCTGATAAAGATCCTAATTATGATCCTGATGCATAAAACACTAGAAATGAGCTGCAAACCTGAGCAGAAACGTTTTGCAATTACTTTTTCTTCTTAAATTGTATTTAATACATTATATTTATATAAAATAAACACACAGAACTCACATAGCTGTTGATCAACCCATCTGATCTAGTCAGATACTCCTCTGCCAGGTTCTGCTCTCTAAGGTCAAAGACACATCGTTAACGCTGATGTTTCTGCAAATAATTTGCCTAATTGAACTTTTTTCCTCACGTGTGTGATATTAAAAGCTGGAGAGCCTCCCGTACCTGAAGGACATTTCCGGTTCTGCAGATTCTGGGCTCGGACTCGAATTGGACCATCTCTTATTGCTGAGGAAGCTGCTGTTCCTTCTCACAATGCTGGGTCCAGTTCCATTTGGAGATCTAATCCAAGAGACAAACTGATGATCCAGCTTTTATACCACTCAAAGAGGCGAGATCAATATAAAACTAGATCAAATCCTACAAAATCCAGACAGATAAATAAAAACATCTCCCTTCCTGACAGGAGCTTGAGTAAATTCACTGGCTTTCAGAGCGTGGATTAAAGCAGCTGATAGCAAACATGTCAGAATCTCTTTTTATTGCCTCAAGGGAATCATGTTTTTCCCAGAAAGGTGGAATTAGTCGAGCGAGTAGAAAAAGAGAAAGATGTGTGCTCAGCATTACAGCTAAAAGGTACAGGGATCGTGTCAGCCTGTACATGAAAACAAGTGTTTGACCGTAATAAAAAAGTGAATAATTGCGAGTCTGCTGATGCATGTTGAGGCTTTGGTCTCTGGGCAACAGCAGGATCTCCGGAGGATGGTTTCACTTTTATAAAGCAAACACAACCCAGCCTGGACGCACAGCAGCTGTCATTTCATTCATGTAAATATCTGTTTATCATTAAACTATGGAAGACAAAACCACTACAGCAATAAAAGATGAGAAAACACTGAATAGATCATTAAAAAGAGGAATACTTACAAGTTATCTGCTGAGAATTTCCTGTTTTTCAGGCTCATGATGGAAAATTAAGTCAAGCAACACAATCCTACACGTACAGGAGCACAGGTTAGGTTCAGAAGGTCTTGTGTGTGATCCTTTTGTGCTGGAAGTCGTGCAATGAAGACACAGGTGAGAAGAATGTCAAGGTGTCAGCCAATCACGTGTGAGGGGCGGGGACATTCTCAACACATGGACCAATCAGTAAAAGTAGGAGAAAAGGTCACGTCTGTCTATTCTGGAAAAGTGTCTGGGGGAAGAGCTACCTGACTCAAATACACCTGTACCTGAGGGGGGGGGGGGGTGTCATTTAACCTGTCCATCCGGCACTGATAGGAATCAGACAGGATGATGGAGAGTTCAAAGTAAAAGTGCAGCAGCAGCTTTCCTTTGAGTGATTTATACCCAAGATTATTTTCTATAATAGATTTTATTCTTTTAAGTTGTTTGAATCCTTTATTTAGCCCCGCCCACTCCACATCCAGGTCATGTACCTGCTGATTTCTGCACAAACTTATGGAGGATTTGACAAAAAGTGTCTAAATTATTTGAAAAATATAAATTTAATTAAACCCTAACCCTCTACCAGGAACACTTGACTTAACCTGAGATTAAAGGGTGTATGTTAATGAGAAAAATAAAAGTTTGATGTCAGAAAAAATGGTGTGGATTCTAATTTTCTAAATAAAAAAATCACTTTCTTCCTGTAATTTTCATCCCTTTGCTGTGTTGTAATGGTTTAAATAACTCACGTGATGTTCTATCATTCACATAAAGCTGGTTGTGATTAAAAATGACCACATGGACTCGTTTTCTGAGACCTACCCTGGAAAAACAATTAAGTTGATTTCCTAATAATAACCTTGTTGGAGGTGTGATGAAACCCAGCTCGTCTGAACACGACTCAAAAAGAAACCGAAACAGGAGGAAGTCTCTATGACAGAAAAAAGAACAATCTGACAGTTGATGAACAGAACCAAACACACCTCAGATCTCCTTTTCCTGTTGTCAGACAGAGCTGTTTGGCAGCTATTACATGTGGAGTGTTTTTAATTAAATTAGGCACAAACATGAATATGATGATCGAGGAGGATTGTGACCTCACAAATCCATTATGTTCTAAAAAAATCCTTCTGAGTGACAGAATTTGACTCATATTTTTAATTATACATGTTAGAAAGTCATAAAACACATTAACTGTAGTGCAAAAAGCATTTTTTAGTGATTGTTTTGCTTTCTAATGTCCTGAGTGACACACAAGTGGAGATTCTTGTCGGTCTTCTTTTTACCGTTTCCCTGTTAGAAAATGTTTCGTGTTTCCTGAAGCGTCCGGAAGCAGCGGGATGAAGAACAGAAACACGAAGCTAGAGACAAACATCTCCAACCTGAGATCCACGACACCGACTCACACTTGGGTGTGTTATGCTGAATGGAAACGCACCATCACCGACGCACGAGGAAACGTTCCTGCAGGAACTCATCTAGAGAAAGTAACACGATGCAGAAAACTTCATCTGCTTCCGTCATCCTCTGCCAAGAAGACAAGTATCGTGCCACTGTGATGTTCTAGTGCAAAATCTTAATTATTTATACTCCTGCTTTCAAGCATCCAGATGTTCTTGTAATCTCCTAAAGTGGTATTGATCAGTTCTCCAGGTGTTCTGAGAATATCTCGATGTTTATCATACTATGACAGCAAGGTGAAAGGGCTTTTCATTTTTTGGCTCCGTCTTCTTGGAACAACCTTCAGAAGGAATGAAAGATCACAAATTGTTTGAGAGAACGACTCTCGGGGTAAATGTAGCGTCCTCACACACTGAATCATCCCAAACCTGTTGTGTTTAAGGATCAATTAACTCTGTTGTTTTCTTTGTTTGTCTCTGAGCTTTTGTTGTAACGTATGACTGTGTGTAATTATCTGTTTTGTTCTTGAACAAACTCTTGCAAATGAGGTTTGAAATCTCAGTCAGTTTCCACCTGGTTAAATAAAGGAATAATAAAAAAATGAGTAAAGTGTAAAAGTGGAGGGAGAAAAAAGAAGTTAAATGTACAAATCTGAGGGAAGTTTAATGAAGTAAAACTCTAAAATAGAATAATAATAAAAAATTAATGTATGCTAATATTTAGGCTTATTAGAAAATATAGTTTACATGAGAGTCAATTGCACAAAAATATGTTGAAGGAGGAAGGTGTTATTAAATGATGTCAGCATTATATTAAATGGAGTAAGAGAAAGAATTGAATTTTTTGGGTAATTCCAGCAAAAAATACACAAACTCCATACAAATCCCACATATAGCATTGACACAGCTGCCTGAGGAAAAACAAAACATGCAATGTAGTAGAGACAGTTATAACAAAATGTTTTCTTTCATTGTGCCTGGAGTATAGCTCAGTATTATAGGGTTAGGGTTAGGGTTTACTCGTTAACATTTATAAATGTATGAATAACGGTGAAAATGTGACTTTGAAAAATGAACTCCCATTTTTTCTCTTATGATAGGCAAAATATTGCTGTTAAGTTATGACTGTTTGATTTTAAAATATGTATTGGCGAAACTGCAAGCTGGCCGAGGCTAACGATGGCTTCCGGGCTTTTCTGGTCCACTGCGGTCAAAGATTCGCGAGGTCGCTGATGCAGAAGGGAGGTTTGCTGAGATCTGCGAATCTGCCGCTCCATCCTCCCGGAGGCAATCCAGCGAGGTGGGCGCCCGGCTTCTCCTGTCTCCTGGCTGGGAACAGTTGCTAGGCTCCCATGCGAGGCTGTAGTCGTGCTGGTCGCCTGTGGAGTTCTCTGAGAGAGTCCACAGAAACAGTTGATGCTGCTTCACTTTTGAGTCATTCAACCGCCCGAAAATCTCTGTTAGCTTCATTAGCTCCGGGTTTGCGAAGTTCATAGCTAACCCCGTTGGCTCTGGGCTCCATGTAGCTTTGGGTTAGCATGTAGCTAATCTCCTGCTGATCTGAGCGTAGCATGAACTTACGTATGCGGCCCGGGCGCCCGTCTCTGATCGCAGCAGTCTTAGGGCCGGAATATACTTGCTGTTTAACCCAAGTACAGTTGGGTGCAGGTTGTATGACGGGGCGGAGAGTGGGCACAGGGCACGACCACACCATATATGGAAATGACGCCATTTTATTCCGGAAATGATGCATTTTTTAAAAAAAAGCTGTTTAACATGTCATTTATAATTGATAAATGGTTTGGAAAACCAAGACTGACGCACAGTGAGCGTGGCCAGGTGGAGGAGAGATAAGAGAATAAGTGACTAAAGAAAGATGAACATGTTATTCATGTAAAAAATAAGAAAAAGATTCATCCTTCATAACTGAATGTCTTTTCTTGCAGGGTGAGAGGAGCTCCTTTTGCACCTGAGGGCAGAAATAGAGAAATTGCAATTCTCTAAACTACAACAAAAGCTGATTAATAAAAATGTTTGAAGTTTTACACTTTTTTATTGTAGCAACCACTAACTCACCCATACATTAACACACAAGTCTAAACTTGAATCCTGCTTAAGGCTTCTTTAATTCTGTCCTATGTCTGCATCTAGTGTAGAAATATTGACACAAATTAAATTGCCCTAATAGAATAATCTAGTCTCGTTTTAAGTGTTTAAATATTGTAGATTTTGAGCTGGACAAGTTCTAATGTGATCAAGATTCCAAAAAACTACAGCTTATGCTTTCCAATAAAATCTCACAAATTAAGTAAAGGGTTCATAAATCACAAACTGGGGTTTTAGGACACTGCTGTTAATGCAGAATAGTCTAGTCTTGGTTTGAAACGTTTAAGTAGTGTAGTTTTAAAATTAGAGCTGAGTAAGAGACTCCGGAAATAGAAAAATGATTTGGAATTGCCCTTTAGCCCTTTTCCGAGTCGGAAGCTAGAAATGAAACTCGATGGTTGAAAAAATAAATTGTTTCTTAATAACATTTTTTTAACACTATTTGAAAAATATTGTGTTGAAAACAACATAGAATAAAAGTAAAACGAATGAACAAAAAATAATTTAGTTGTAACTAGTTAATGGTTGGTTTTAACAAAAACAAAACAAAACTCAGCTACCGCAGTTGACATAGGAAATAGCGCCCCCTTCAGTTCCGGAAAGCAATGGCACCTTTGGTATGGTTGTGCCCTGTGCCCACTCTCCGCCCCATCCTACAAGCTGCACTCAAGACCTTCTCGTTTAACCTCGCGTTGGCGCAGGCAGGCTGCGTCTTTGTTCACATACTTGCACTGGTTGTAATACCGGAGTGTTCCACTAGGGGGCAAATGAGAGTACTCACTCAGACCGAATAGAGAGCCGGTACAACCAAAACAAACATGGCGTCAATAAAAGAGCTCAAAACTGGTTAATTGTGAGATTACGGCAGAAAAAAAGACAGCAGAGGTATTGTAGATGGTGTGAAAGACCTCTAAAACAGAGATGGAGTCACCATGGTGAGTGTGCCTCGCTTGTTTTGTCAACTCCACCTACCGGTTGCTCTTTTATTGCAGCATTCGGGCGCGTGGGACACGCACAAACGAAGCTTCAAATCAACGCAAGCTAGGCGTGGCAGCCATTTTAAACATGCGTACGCGTGGCTAAACAGCAAGTATATCACAGCCCTTAGGCAGTGCTTGTATTTTAACATATAGCTTTGTGTTAGCTTCAGAGATAGCGTGTAGCTACATTGGTTCAGAGTTTAAGGTTGTTAATCATTTTCTCCCACCCTCACAGCTCCACCTCTTTTCCCATTTTTTGATTGTCTGGGCGTGATGAGACATGTGACACGGCCAAGATGGCGGCAATCGGAAATGCCCATTTGGCTTCATTTGAGGCACACAGAAAGAAATGTGTGGGGTAAGTCCAGTAATATATGTTGTATTAAAAACTGCTGCCACTTAAAGGAACTAGGGGCAGGATCTTTAAAAAATCTGTAAAAATTTAAACATGTATGTTCATTTTTTCAAAGCTAATGGGTGATGAAGCGTTATAAACCAAAAAGAATGAGGCCACCCATGTATCGTTCCATTTTCTTGAACAGGCTGTTTGCTGCAAAATGCGCTGCAGTTCGGTCACGAATTTCCCGCGCTGCCCTACGGATGTGGCGTCAATTGACACTGCTTGCGCGTTCATGACAGCTTCAAAACAGAAAGAAAATGTGTTCGACACTGCAGATCGGTAGGTGGCGCTATTGCACCTTAAGTTGCTTGCCAACCGCCAAACTCCAAAAGAAGAACTGTGGGAATGGATTCTACTGCAACCAGCAAACGACCAAGCGTGGCACAAAGGAAGTTTATTCAACGGCATCTCGTGAGTCAAAAACCAAATATGGTAAAGACAGGCAGGGACCCGAATCTATATCGGATACGTGATTGACGAATGGAGGCTGCTTCAACTATATCTGGGACTCAAAAAGGATGCTGCCATGGCTCATTTCCTAGTGAGCAGGTAAGAAACATTATAGGTTGTGTTTAGAGATGATATGACGATGATCTGACCTCACCGATGACTCAGAGAGAGCTAGCGTGCAGTAGCATTAGCTGTGATCATGCTACAGTAGTAGCATTAGCTGTGATCAGGGCTGCAGCGTGGATTGCTTCGCCGCTATATTGTCCGTGAGAGCGGCGGGGAGTTGCCTTTTCAGCGTGAGATATTGGAGGTGTGGCGTGAGAGCGTGTGAAGAGGGTCAGGTAATGGTATTTTTGTGTTTGTGTAACATAGCCGTCTGTGCACGCTCCCGTGCTGGGCTGCAGTTACTCGCAGAGCCGGGCGCGTCGCTCGTGAGCATCGTTTCTTTTTTCCTGCCCCTAGTTCTTTTAACAGTCGGAGTTTGAATAGCACCACACATAAGAAAAAAATTAAATGTTTGCATTTAAATTCTCAATAAAAAATCTCACTACGCTGAGTTTAAATATTGATTCAGAATCATAACACCAAACATCGCCCTATTTCAGTTCTACATCCCTAGAAATTTATGAGAGGTTAAAATTCAAACTCATTTTCTTTACTTAATTTTTAGGCATTTCCATTCAAGAGCATCAAGCTTTCAGCTGATTGCTCTAAGGGAATAACCTAGTTGGTGCTAAAATACTATTTCATGTGTCAAACTGTTGTCTGTGGTGTTTTTCTTGGCTTTAATTTAAGATGAGAACACACTGTACCTTTGTGACAAGCTGCTTGTAACAGGGCAGCTTTTTAAAAATATTTAGCTTCATTAATCTTCTTTAAAATATCTAAGCAACTATTTCAGTTTTCGTTCAAACAAAAGTTAATCTTCTCTTCATCTGCATCAGACATAAAATCTTGACATCAGCACAGCTGCTGTTGTCTAATCAGATCCTAGAGGACATTCCTTTTTGATGTTCAGCAAAAACAAACGTTTTTTTCTCATGAGTAGTTTTACCCCCATCTAGTGGAGCTTGAGTGAACAACACAAAGAGAAGCAGCACAGGTTGCTGTATATCCAATCATCCTGCTTTTAATACAAATTCAAGATACAATATCTACATCTATGGTTTGAAAGGAAAGAACAAGTACATAAGTGAGGGGTATGGCATCATCAGAGCTGGCCCTCAACACGTTTCATCTTATGGTTTCGCGTGTGCCTTTTTATATTTCTCTTGACACGATAATCATTAGAAATCGAAGGAGTAACATATTTCATATAAGCTGAACATCGTCAAGACTTCAGGACCACACATAGAGTTCATAGGAGAATAATTTCAGATTCAAACAATAGCTTTTTCTTCAAGGGCGTATAAAGTGTCTAGCTAGACGACGCTTAACCATTCTCTGTCAAAAATACACCTGCTACCATGTGCTTCTCAGCAAACTAAACACCAGCAGCTCATTGGGACAGGATCGCTGGATCTCTGGCTCCTCAGACGCCCGGGACTCCATCGCAGAGGGGTGGAAGGAACCTCAGCATCAGCATCTTCCCACGGCGGGTAGAGCGGAGGAGGAGGGGGATCAGGAGCTCTGCCTCTAATTCACATCTTTAGCTAACTAGTCAGACATCAGTAATTAGTATCAAATAGCACCCTACACAGAGGGCATCAATACAAAGCAAATAAAAAAGCACCAAAAATGACCATTACAAAAATAAAAAACAAAACAGAGACAACATCACCCTTCAACATTGGCTCGCCGGTAAAACTATTCATTATAGTTGCTAGAAATCCCAAAATAAATAAAAACAAGGTGAAAAATAACAAAATAGAATCATAAATATCTTTAAAAATCATATGAAATAAATATGCCAAAGTGAGCGATAACAATAAGGCTTTTTTTTTAGCGACAATAAGGACTACATCACATCCAGTCCCATGTAATATATCTTGTGCTCAGATGTATGTATAGGACTCTGGTGATAGATTGTATGTACAAAAGTGGTGAATGGGCCCAAGATGTCTCAAACTGGGGCATCACTGTGCTCTTTAATCGCTGCATGGGATTATATTTTAAATTAGGAGGAGATATACATCGATACCAGGGGGCAGGTGTAGGTAAACTTCTATACAGAGCCATTAAAGGAAGAGATTCTCTAAAGGAGCGGAAGAAAAAGGGAATTTTTTCAGGATTTATGTCATGATCATACGTCACCATAGGAAAAAAAAACATGGATAAAACAGGATTTAACTGCAGGAGTGGCGCAATTCAAGTATAGGAGAGGAACATGAGGAGGACCATGAGAGCTTTCATCATCAGCTGAAGATAAAGGATAAAAATAAGCACACGATGCAGTTTTAGGCAGCATGTTGAAAGACAGAAAACACAACATCAAAACGACAAAATAAGGCAAAGAAACAGAAAGAAAAAACATTTGTTGCATCTCTTTCAGAAAGCCACCGCTGACATCGAGAGGAACTGAAGGTGGAGGAATGAACACGGACTACAGCGAAGCAAGCTCTGGTAATGGAACTGCTGCTCTGAGGTCAGCCGTTTACTCACCGAGAACACAAATCATGAGTGGGAATGTTTTGTTTGTTTTGCCTGACTTAATGCTGGATAACAAAGGGAGCCGCCTCTCCTTATAGGCCACAGTTCTTGTTCACGCTGCATGGTTTGGTCTTGGCACTGTGCATCTGGTAAATGAGCATCCACATGCTTCTCCAACAGTCCTCCGGGTAGTGAGTCCAAACTGCTGATGCTTTTGCAGCCGGGACTGCCTTCAGTAGCAGTAGACGCCTTTGCAATAGACTCACAGACACATAGAAATGTTCACTCGGTAACTCCTTTAGAACATCAAACTAATAGATAGAAAGTTGAGGATAAAAAGCCCATTCAGGGTGCAGCAAATATCCAGGCTCTTTGTGTTTTTTTCCCTTAAATCTTTTTGTATTTTACACACATTAGAGTATCAGAACTCCTGTTCAGAAGCCGTTTGTTATTTCACTGCTTCATACTGGAGATAGTTGACCACAACACACATGTATTATACGTCCTTCACACTGGAACACTGAGGTAAGTATATGGATTACACATGGAGAACCTCCTCACCCATCAGGGAAACCGCCGATGAGCTCCGAGTGCTGTTAGAGAATTCTTGTTGCTGTTTTTGTGTCGCTTGGTGGCGTCGAGTTAGATTCTGCATCCGTGAAACGTTCACGTTTTTGTCGGGACCACCTTTCTCTCGTGTCGCTTGTTGGTTTGTTGTGTTTGACCTCGAAGCAGAAAGATGGTTGCATGGTTGTCTGTTCTCTTATGTTGCATAGTGGTCAAAGCTACCCAGGTACTCGAGAGCAGCCTGGTAGCAGAACTGGTACTCATCCTGGGAGACACACAGGGGAGAAACAAGTAAACACTACAGCTAACGCAATACCATATTTGTTTTTTTTTAAACTTTATTTCATTTATGCACATTAAAATCAATATACAAAACTAAATGACTAAAACCAAAATGAAAAGGGGACAAAAAGAAGAAAACTTAAGTTATCTGCTCCTTTTAACTAAAATAACACTAATACAAATGAAAGAACTGTATAATAGTAAGTTAACTTAGAGCAAAGTGATTTCTGGACTGGTTGGCTGTCACAATTTCAATTAATAAGTAACGAAAAAAGGGAAAAAAAAAGAAATAACAGAAAGAAGAACAAGAATATATTATGCACAGATACACACACACACACACACACACACACACACACACACACACACACACACACACACACACACACACACACACATACGAATATATACACATATGCATACAAACTTTTTTCTCACTCTTATGTAACAGATCTAGATAAGTTCAGCATTTTATTTTTAATCAGTTTTTAAAAAATATTATTTTTGCATTCCTGATTTTAGTAGTTAATTTATTCCATAATTTGACTCCATATATAGAAACACAACGCTCCTTTACAATTATCCTGTGCCTATGGGTATTATAAATAATTTGTATCCTTTTAATTCATATTTACTCCGTCTTTTTGTAAATCTTTTAATTAAACTTGCAGGAAGGTATTTTTTGTTTGCATTGTACATAAATTTTAAAATGTTATAGTCCACTAGGTCATAGAATTTTAATGTTTTAATTTTGATAAATAACGGGTTGGACGGATCTCTATAGTTGCTCCTTGTAATGATTCTTATTGCTTTTTTTTGCAAGATGTAAATTGAATTTGTATAAGTTTTATATGTTGTTCCCCAAATTTCAATGCAGTAGTTCAAGTATGGTATAATCAGTGAATTATATAATAGATATATGTAATATTTGAAAATAAACATTTCTGTGCATAACAAAAAGGCACCATCTTTTAGGTTTTTGCAAAAAACTAAAAACTCAAAGGATTTTTCTAACAAATCAGTAGCAAAATTCATTATTCAGCCACACTGGAAGCAATAATGTGCAGAAACTAGGGCGATATGGCCTAAAATCAATACCACGGTATATTGAGGAGGACGATAAACGGACGATAACTACATAACAAAAGTTGTCCAGAGCTACAAGACGCTAGTGTGACATGCAGAGCAAAGTCATTTTGCTTTGGTAAAAAATGGCGGTCTAGATTTCCAGACTAACAAGAAGCCTGATGCTATTTCAATCGTCCTCCATTTTCTGTTTTTGTTTGTTACGGCCCCCCTTCTTTTGGGGCTGAGCCCCACTGAGGTCCGGCACTGCCTCGCGGTGGCACTGGGAAACATTCCTCCTCCTCCCGCTGCCTCATTTAGCTGATACGCCACATCTGTGCATGCTGAAGCAGCGGGAAGAGGAGTGTCTCCCAGTGACGCCGCGAGGCAGTGCCTGACCTCAACGGGGCTCAGCCCCAAAAGACGGGGGCCGTAACATTAGTACAGACTAGATGGGGTAGAGTCACGTGACTTGTAGATAAATCAGTTTGATTCGTTGAGTGTAAAAGCATCGTTATACTCAAGTAAATAATAGAATTATCACGTGGCTTCACAAACTGGAAATCCCTACATCTGGACATGTTCAGGTACGAGGACTCAAGGACCGGACTTGGAAATGTGCTTACCTCAGTCTGCACCATGGCTGGTCTCTGTGTGCGCAGCATTTTGACAGTTTGGAAGATGTCCACTGCCCCCTCATAACGCATCCTCTCCAGGACGATGCTCAGAGTGATGAAGACACCGGTCCGTCCAACACCAGCACTGCAGCCATGAGGCAAGATGGTCAGGCTTCATTATAAATAAGAGTTATGATAAAATGCATTGTTCTGCACAGAGCAACGAATCACCTGCAGTGGACGGCGATTGGTCCGTCCTGGCCAAACTGCTCCTTGGTTTTGTGCACTTGGCCAATGAAGTCGATGAAGCCTTCCCCAGATTTAGGCACGCCTTGTTCAGGCCAGTCAGTGAACTGGAACTGGCGTACTGTTCTTGACTGGCCGTCCTAAAGGAAGTGAGTGAATCAAAAAGATGTAAATATCTCAGGAACAATGACAAAATGACCTAATTTCTCATAAACGCAGGAAATTTATGCAGAAAACGCGTGGTTGAGATCTGCTTACGATGACTATTTACGGAACTTCTCGGCGTATCGACTGAGGGGAGAGGATCTGCCAGGCAATATCCTCTTTTTCTCCTTCTAATGATTACTGTTATCTGACCCTGGATCAGTTAGCTGTGGTTAACTTAAGGCTGTAACGTCAGTACGTCTGCCACTGTCAGCCACTCAGCAGGCAATTACATCTTTTCTCTTCTGCTCAGCCTTTCTGACTCCCCTTTAATGGAGATCAATAGAGCATCTGTCGATGTGGCGTCACTGCAGGACAGGCTTAACTGGACTTATCTATGACTGGCACATGTGTGCACACACGCATGCTGCCAGGCTAATCTGGAGGCAGCATGGTTGACTGAGTAGCCTACAGCATCTTGTCAATAATGCGAACCTGTCGCGATACACACATTCAAAACACTTGCTTTTCAACACACACGACAGGTCGATAAGACACGTTTTGCATCGCTGCCCCCTAACAACGCCGAAGGAACTGAGCGGCAAACTCGGACTGGATGTAACAACGACAGGATGCATCATGCAGGAGTAGGAGGAGAAGACTCACCCTGGCATCTGTGACTTTGAACTCCCGGAGGATGTACTGAGGCATGTTGTACTCCGCCATCGGGTCGACCACGAAGTACTGATACCTGGCTGAGCGCTCAGCGGGCCAGTACTGGTGGCACTTCTCCTGATTTATCAGAGAAAATATGCATTTTTAAACTCACTAACAAGGTAAATTGGTTATTTTTGTGTTGAAACTTAAAAGGTCCGTACCCGACCCATTTCTCTCAGCTTCGTCAGCATGACCACGATGGTGGAGTTGTGTTCCCAAAGCATCCTCCAGAAGTCCTCCGTAGTCTCCGCCAGCGGACCCTGGGTGGCAATGTAGCCTCTTTGTTGCCTACACACACACAAACACACACTGAGAAGCCACCTCCTGTCCCCATTCTCCTCCTTTCTTCATCCGCCAAGCATCCCACTAAAAAACGGGGTCAGGCTTCAGGCAAGAAGAGGAGCAGTCATAACAGTTGTGTAAAAGCACGCTGAAAGGCTGAATCATAAGGAAGTCTTAACAGGGGCCGAGACGACTCACAGGAAGGAGAACGGAGTAACGACAGATCCGAGCCGACGCGGCGAGAGGCTCTCTGATCCATTCACTTATCAAAGCAGGACAAAAGGGACAGCAGGGTCAGGTCAGATCATCATACCTGTATCCATCTATGTAGCTGGCGTTGATGTAGTCGGAGCCCTCCAGGCCTCTGATTGGCTGGAGGCACACGCGAGTGGTCTCATAGGGCATGATGTTCACCAGTCGGTTCTTGAATTTGTTGCAGGGGAGATTGGCCGTGACAAACCGGGACGTGTGGGCTTTGGTGTTGGCCAGGCGCTGGAACAACAGAGAATGAAAATGTAGGGCGATGCCTTTTTTACGTTTTAAATGTGATTAGTCAGGAAATCAAATGTGATTCAGCAGAACGGAGGATAATTTAGGACTATTTGTTTTACCAACATAAACCCCCCACAGAGATTAGATTAAAAGGACAGTGAAGAAGTTATATAATCACATCTTTATGGCTTATACATTTTGAGTATAGAGTTTTTTGTTGCTGATTATCTCTGAGGAAACAGACTTTTTATGTAATTATCAGGGCAAAATAGAGATTTAATCAGTTTATTTAAAAAGAAAAAACTACAAAAATATGAAATTTAGAAAAGTGGAACATGTCAGGAGTTCAGATTTATCTACCTTGAGTCTAAATTAATATTATAATGTAACCAATACAGGAAAATTAAGGTATTTTTAAAAATGTTCTTATTAAACTATTCACTACGGAAGCCCTGAAAGACAACAGATTTTTTTTTGTTGTGGAATTTTTCAAAGTTTTTTTTTCTCACTTTTTATTATTATTTTTTTTATTTAAATTAATTTCATTCAAAGAAAATAGTAATAAAAAACAATATCAGAATAAAATCAACAAACATAAAAATTCATTTAAATTCCATGAATGAAAAGGAGCAGATGGAAGAAGACGTCCAACAATCAGCAAAAAAAAGTTTCTCTTGTAAAAATTCTAAATGTTTTTTTTTGCTCAAGACAAAAAAGCAACAAAAAAAAAATCACTATTTAAGTTGAATGTTTAATCTTTGTTTTGCAGAGCTTATTTAACAAAAGAAAAATACAAAAAAACTTAACTGTAGTGAAGTTTTTGGTTTTTTTGGATATTTTTTATTCTCACAAAATGCAGAATATCATATTTTTGACAGAAAAATAATAAAATTTGCATTTGTTTAAGCGCCAAAGCATATTTAGTATTTTAAAATAAAACAGCTTAATAGATAAAGATCAACATTAATTAAATGACCTCTTAACAGCTTATTACAACATTTTATTCTTAGAATCAGATTTTTTTTGTTCTTTTTGACCACAGAAGATGTTCCCACCTTAAACTCCAGCTCCATGCCAGTGATGTGCTCTCCAGGCTCCACCTTGGACAGTTTCTGCATGTAGGAGTAGAGGCTGCGGGCGGCCACCTCGGTGTTCCCACAGGCCACGGCCTCCAGCAGGGCCTCGTGGATGAAGCTGTACTGGTCCTCCGTCTGCACCATGTAGTTCCTCTGAGAGCGCATCAGCGTCACGTGACCGTAGATGTCCACGGTGCGCTCGTGCCGAATGCGCTCCAGCATGGCGTCGATGACGATGAAGCAACCGGTGCGACCGACACCAGCACTTGGGGAAAAAAAAATTTAAATATGGAAAAAATCTGACCATGATCCTTTCTTGACAACAAAACAAACGCTCAAATATAGATCTGTATGTTTCACATACACCCTCATCTATATTAAATGAGTCACTTTAGCTACATTTATTAGTGCATTAGTGGATTTGTGCACACCTGCAGTGAACAGTGATGGGTCCAGCATCCGGAGGGTTGCAGGCTTTGACCCTGCGAAGGAAGTTGAGGAAGGGGGTGGGGTACTCGGGAACGCCGTGGTCGGGCCAGGCTGTGAACTGGAACTGACGCACCTCTCTCCTCTCACTGCTGCCACTCTGATATTAAACAATCAGAAGGAATCTGACTCAATAACAGCAAAAGGTTCATCAACCATTAATTCATTAGTGTTTAATGTAGGCTTTAATGTAGAAAACAAGCCTTTTCGTCCCGTTTAACACAACGCTGTGCTTCACTCTGCTGTTTTTAACATCTGGATGTTTCACAAGATGTGACACAAAAATCTAGAGAAGCTGCTGCACTGAAAAGCTCCAGCTGGCCTAGTTTCTGTTTGTAAGTAGGCCACAGGGACATGTCATCCTGACGGTCCTAGATTAGCCCCTCGCTAGAAGAAACCGCTCCGCTTCCAGCAGTCACTCCATCTCAGCGCCTGAGTCAGGGAGGCTGGAACTCAGCAGGATGTCCAAACTAATCTATCGGCCTGCGTGGAACAATACTCAGGGATGACAGGAAGATTCATGATTAGTGCGGCCGCACCTGGGCCCAAGCTCGTGGGAGTGGAGGAAAAAGGTGGAGCGGGATCAAACAAGGGGCTTGGGAGGAGGAAAAAAGAGCAAAACCACTCACTTTGTGGAGGGAAAAGGTGCGAACACAGAAGGTTGCCAGCTCCATGGTGTCCAGCAGCGTGACCTGAACCATCCCGTACGTCTCTGTGCCGCGGCTCGGCCAGTACTGGTCACACTTTATCTGTTGGAATAAACACAAACCAGCGTCATCGTAACGCAGATGCTTTAAAAGTCAAACCTCCAGGGAGAACAGACACTAGGCTGGTGTGTGACGGTGCTCTAGATAATAAAACCAGTGGATATGGGTTTGTGGGTAACGGCCTGGTTTCCCACCCGTGACTTCTCCTCCAGGCGCGTCATCATGACGACAGAAGCGGTCCTCTGCTCCCACACCATCCTCCAGAAGTCCCCGAATGTCTCCGCCAGGGGCCCCTGGGTGGCGATGTAGGCATTCTGCTTCCTGTAGCCGTCGATGTAGTTGGAGTTGATGTAATCACTTCCCAGGATGCCTGTTAAATAAAAAACAGGTAATCTGCATAAGTGACTAAATAAATTAACCTGTGTGTGTGTGTGTGTGACATCCAACAGTCCAGCATAACGTTTGTTTCT
Organism: Aphyosemion australe; assembly: GCA_006937985.1. NCBI lineage: Eukaryota > Metazoa > Chordata > Actinopteri > Cyprinodontiformes > Nothobranchiidae > Aphyosemion > Aphyosemion australe. The sequence goes on along the minus strand of SSNS01000167.1, from coordinate 606,027 downwards.
AGCTGCTGCAGCTTCCTCACAGAGGCAACAAACGGAGCTGTGCTGATGTAAATTCATGAGCTGCAGATCAAATCCTTTCTCCTCCTTGTTGTTCTGCACTTGAACGCATCCGAGCCGTTTGTCAGTTTCAAACGGCTGCACACAGCAGGTCTCTGGCAGTGTTTACGATTTCAGATTTTATCTGCCCTGCAGCTCTACGTGCTGACCCCCTCACCTTCTACGGGCGCCAGGACGACTCTGGTGTGGTCGTAGGCGATGACGTTGGCGTAGCGGTTTTTGGGCTTGTTCACCTCCAGGTTGGAGTGTTCCCAGGTAAACTGCTGGCTGGGGTCGATCGACTGCAGAGACACAATAAACGCACCCTGTTATTGCTGTGCGGCGGCGTAGCGACGCTGCAGGTTAATGGAATCAGGACGCCGTGTCACGCAGACGGCAATAAATCACACGGCTGAATAAATCATGAACTTCTAATCTGCACACAGATAAACAAACATTAAACAACATGCTCTTTATGAAGCTTAACGGGCCTAACGTCTCCAAACAATCAGGATGTTGTCTTTTTATTTATGCATCTGAAATGATGATGCATTACTCGCCTCGTACTCCTGGGACAGCCTCAGGTTGTCGTTGGCTTTCAGCAGCTCGATGTGCTCAGCCAGCTCGCTGATGGGGATGGGGGGGTGGCTCATCATGCCTGCGCAACACAAAAGGGTCAGAGGTGAAGGAAAATCATCCAAATAGCCTAAATTGCTGCAGATCGGCGTTGCCCCAGTGTGAAGATGCGAAGATAATTACGTGATGGGACGAAATCACGTACCATTAAGGAACACGTCGAGGCAGAAAATCAATTTTGATCCATGTGCGAGGACAACGCCGGACCGGGCCGGCTTGTTTGTAAATTGTTTTTCTTTGATAAATTGCTTTCTCTGTGATCAGAGGAGCAGCAAGACAGAGAAAACAAACACAGACAGAACACTAATTAGGTGGGCTGCACGTGCACGCACACACGCTGGTGCGTAGAGGAAGTTATATGGCTCTGGCAATCACTTCTGTTCACAGCTGGAGTTAAAAAAGGATGCAAACCATCATTTAAAAGGTTTACATCTTATCGCGTCCATGATGCCAGAAGCCAGAGGCATTCTCAGCTTTTCTGGGAAGCTTTTAAAATCTTCCTCCACAGACCGACCCCGGCAGCGTTCGCAGGTACGCACGACCACAATGACCCCAGACATCATCAGTCGCATGTGTTTCTATTTATTTTGTTGAAAATGAATGTCAGTGCATCAGAGCATCTCAAAGCAAGAGCCTCCTGGGAGAGGAAGAAGAAGGAGAAGTGGGCGAGGAAGGAGTTTCAAGGTTGCTGCCACACAGGAAGAAAAACACATTCTTCTGATGAAAGAGAGGAGCTGTGGTCGGTCGGTGGAGCGGTTTCTTTTGCATCCCAGGAATATTTAAAAATAGAGGCCTTTATCTATTGATTAAACACAAATGTGTCTTATTTGACCTTTTGGTGCACTGGCAGGTAACCTTTCTGCTTTCTGACAGATGCTGACACCTTTTCAACAGAGATGCTTCGGCTGTGAACCGCAGCCATGAACATAACAGGAACACTGCCTTACTCTCCTTCAGTTCCGATTGAATAGAAGAGAGAAATGTTAGATCCCAGCATGCACGGGGGGGGGCAAACTGCAGATAAACATCCTCCTTTACCCCAATTTTACAAACGATCACCTTAAACAGACACGATTTGGAGAAGCGTTAACATCGATTTCTGCCAAAAGAATCTGCAGCCTGGCATTTGGAACGTGGGCGGGCGGAGATGATGAGATCCTGACACGGCGTGGTGACTCAGATGTGACTAACCGCTGACTGTACTACCTGGGCAGCGGCCATTTTAATCTTAGGAACATGGCTCGGTTTGTGCGGGCTACGACGGAGAAGGGAGGACTTTCTCGGTCTTGTCTGAATATTCTTACTGAGGATAAAATTAGCCGCATGAATATTTTATTTCTGAATGAAATTAGTCCTTGGAAGGACACTTTATCATGCAAATATGAAGTCCTTTGGTGCTTCATACCGGGAGTCTGAAAATTGATGCGTCTCATCTCCACGGGATCCGTCGGGTGATGGGCCATCATCTCCACGTTGCTCAAAAGGCTCTTGGTTCCTGGTTCAGAGTCCTTGCGCTTGCTGCTCAGACACAAGAGCAATTATTACATCGTTAGCACGGCTACGGTTCAAACATCACCTCGTCACTCGACACGGTGTAGAAACCAGTGCCGGGTAATCACCGTAAGTTAAAAAGAACAAAGAGTTTGACATGGGTTTAATCTTACCTGTCAGGCTTGCTGCTTCCCAGGAAACAGGAGCAGGAATAATTAGAGAAAGAAAAGGAAGGAAACGGACAGATTGTTAGAGAGGAGGATCGATATTTTGCATTGGTATTCGAACGCTTGATGACTTGCAGCACATTTCATAGAAAAAACTTGATAAATTTTGAGCATTTGGGTGAGAAAAGCCAAACAATAAACATCTATGTGTACGGGTGCAAGGTGAAGGCTGAAAAACCACCCGGGCTTTTTCTCAGAACCAGCTGACATTATAAAAAAAACAGAGAATCAAGCCGATCTGGTCCTCTAAGAGAATGAAAGCTGCTTTGGCATTTAGTCGGTGTGACCAACAGTCTGAGTCATGGCTGTGGTTGTAAACTTGACATTTGATTTTTATTTATTTATTTTCTTCTCATGAAGTTCACCCAACTCACTTTTTGTAAAGGAGGATGGCAATAACGATGCAGATGATGAAAACCACGGCCAGGACGGGTCCGACCACCCAGATCAGGCCGTCGCCCGCGTCGAAAGGCTGCGGGTCTGAATCCGGGGCGATCACCGGCTCGGTGTAAGGGCTGGCCACGTACATCCTCTGGAGACGCAAAAGTGACAGAAACATATATTCTGTTTAGAGTTGATTTCAACACTTTTAAAGTGTCTATATGGGTCCACACCAGAAAGAGTTAATTTAAGAGTTGGTACTTTAACTCTGATTTAGTGTCAAAAAACCAACTCTTCTGTTAACAATTTAACACAGGTGTTAGAGTTAATATAGTAACTCTTAACACTAGTGTTAAATTGGACCAACACCCCAAAATTAACACTTTTAAATTTGCTGTGTAACCATAACCCACTCTAACCCTAACCCTTTCTAACCCTAACTCTCTTTAACCCTAACCCTTTCTAACCCTAACCCTCTCCAACCCTAACCCTCTCTAACCCTAACCCTTTCTAACCCTAACCCTCTTTAACCCTAACCCTCTCCAACCCTAACCCTCTTCAACCCTAACCCTCTCTAACCCTAACCCTCTCCAACCCTAACCCTCTCCAACCCTAACCCTCTTTAACCCTAACCCTCTCCAACCCTAACCCTCCTTAACCCTAACCCTCTCCAACCCTAACCCTCTCCAACCCTAACTATTTGAAACAAAAATAACAAAAACGTAGCCAAACTCGAGGCTTTAAATCGCTCCTTTCTTCAGAGCTCATCCCCTGTATTGTTAGAAAACCGTTGCTGTGGATTGCGCGAGACTAAAATGACACAGGCTGCTTTTTCCTGAACAGGTGACATAAAAATATGAAGTTTAAAATCTCTTGCTGAGAGGCTGAACTGCTGCATTTTTATTAGATCTGAAGGACTTTTGAAGAGCATCTCTTGGGCTTTCCTCTAATACTAAAATCTATTATTTTTCACATTATATATGTACGCCTATTCCAATTCAAATGCACTCACATGCCAGCGGTGCACAGAGGAAATATCTCCTCCACCGCCACAGTCTGTAAACTCACTCTTTATTAGCAGTGCTGATGGGAGTATGTGGGCTTATTGCATTTGCCTACAACACTTTGACTGACGGGAATTATATTGTTTTAGCAGTGCGGCTAAATTGATCACAATATCAAGTGACAGGCAGCAGGAGTGGAGGAATGAAGGAGCGCTTGTAAACACGGGGGTGGGAGGAAGCATTTGTACCCCTGTCGTGGAGTTCAGCTCAGCCAGGATGAAGAAGACGTATTCCTGCTTCGGCTCCAGAGCTCGGTTCTCGAAGCCTCCATAGTCCAGCTGGTCCCCCAGGGTGAAGAAGGCCGGGAGGGTGGCAGGTGTGAAACGTGCCGTGATGTAAGCGCGCTTCAGGTCCACCTGCTTCTGCTGTCGAGAGTCCCTCTGCCTTTGACTGATGTCTCTTAGCAACTGAAGAGAGGATGCAGACAGGAACAATGACCTTTGTGACTTATAGGTGGGATGGTGTGCTTTAGGGTCTCTTCTTGGGCTCTCACCTCCTCTAGGTCCATTTCATCTGGACTTTTGGGAGGTCTGATGACGCCACGGATTCTCCGCAGCGGAACCACAACAACATAAACGTTCCTGTGGAATAAAAAAGGAGGAAAACCACCATGAAGCCTGCTTTACTTGCATAATGACAAACTGTTCTGGTTTCTGTGCCAACTTGTGGAAAGTCTCTTCCACATCTTGCCAGTTATGTAACTATCATCCTGCCTCCCTTGTAACAAAGTGGAGTCAGATAAATGGAAGTAATCAGGGGACAGCGACGCAGCTCTCAGATGGGTGGAACAGACGTTAGAAAACGTACTTGACAGTGCGGGTTTCCAGAGGCGGGACGATGATGGTGACCGTGGTTTCTGTTTCACGGGTGTGGTCGATCTCAGGGCGGCGGATGGTGATTGTCGGAGATGTCTGGGCGGTAATGCGGTGGCGGAGGCCTCCCATGTTGCCCTCAGGAGCCGTGATTTTAAAGTCATAGCTGGTGTTGGGCTGCAGGTTTGGGATTACTGCCTTCTTCAGGCGAGCATCCAACTCCATCATCTTTTGATTATACTCCACCTAGAGATGAAAAAAGAACAGGAGAGGTCAGAATTAACTAATTAAAATATATATTTTTAAATTCTGAATTTATTTTTTAATGTTTCCTGTTTCTTATAATTTGTAGCTGCCTTGCTTATTATGCCAACCCTTTTTACAAAAAGATAAGAAAAATCATTTAATATTCAGTTCATGTACATAAGGCTCGAAACAAAAAAGTAAACCTTCCACCGTAGACAAGTAAATACATTAAATTAAATTAAACACCATGACAACAATCCAATCAAAACTATAATATATATAATTATATATAATATAATTAAAACTCGTATAAATCTGGATTAAGATTTGAATGCAAATCAATAGAACTACAATGTGGTTCCTTTCTTGTGTTTTAAGGGCTGTAATTGTGAAGCTGCTGCTCACAGACAGCTATCCTATTGATCAACACACATCTGTTTAGTCTGTGCAGATCACCATAGCAACCATTTCAATGCCACATATAGTTGGAGGTGCAAACACACCAGTAACACTCAGCAAACATGAATCACAGCGATGTCAGCAGAAAACACAGCTAACCCTCCAGCTGATGAGTTAGAAAGATACTAAAGGATAATATACGGCCTTTGAGATTTATTATCCTTTCTTGATAAACTGAAGAAATATCAAATAAACTTGTTAAAAAAATTTTTTATTGTCCTTATCGGCAAAACGATCTATTTGATATTTCTTCAATTTATCCAGAAAAGTCTGTTTTAAAAGGTTCAGAGCTCCTAAATCAACACAAACACTTTCAATCTAAATAATCTAATCTGATGAAATAATCAATAAGTTCTATTATACAAAATGTTTTGTGTCAAAGTTGCAACGATAATTCACCTGACGTATCAAATTTTCCTCATTTGCATCTCCTGCAGAGATTACCGTGATGCATTGTGGGTAACGTAACATCATTTTATTGTATGATCGTTAAAGTGAAAGCAGGAATGATCCGGCTGCATTCAGCACTGATAAAAGTGCTTGTTAGAGTGCATTTCTTTGTTAAATCCCCACAGACGGCACATTTAACAAAAGACAGATTAACGCTGCTCTGAGGGATCTAAGGCCAAACCATTTCTTAGCCAGGTCCAGTTGCCAAGCAACCGGTGGAAACTCAAAGAAGTTACCAGACTGAGTCAAGAAATCGATAATCAAACTAGTGAATTACATAATCGTGAATGCACAATGTTTTTTTTTTCTTTTAGATTTTAAAGTAACATCCTTATTGGAGCACAATTCTATAAATTGTAATAAAGAAAAAATAAATAAATGTTTTTGTATGTTTTTCAGTAAACATGCCCAGCACACTCAACAGGTGAGACATACGATAAAGTGATAGGGGTTGGTGGTCTCTGGAAAGATCCAGGTGAGCAGGACGCTGGTCTTAGTGGACAGTTTGACTGAGAAATTTCGCGGCACGTCTAGAAAACAAGTAAAGAAATACACAAAAAGCAGGTTAGTCATGATTTATTTTAATAACAATAAAAGTAAAGAAACTCAGAATATGTTTTTTTATTTCTCAGTGAGAACCTGTGAAAGTGTAAAAAGTCTGGCGTGTTACTCGAGGAGGAAAACATGACGGTTAGGAGGATGGGCAGGTGATGAGGAGTGTGGATGACAAGAGAAACACACGTAACGGACAGATCGGCTGCAGGAATGTGACATGCCACGTTGTCAGAGTGTAAGTCTGTGTTTGTTCTGCTCAGAATTCAGCATGTCAGCAAAAAGGCTCTGGAAAAGGTGGCAGTGAAGGTCTACCAGATAAAACCCACTTACCTGCACACACAGCAGCACCAGGCGCCACGTTTCCCTTCAAATAAGACCAAACACTTACCTCCTCTGGTGACTCTGTACACCCAGGGCCCTGTATTGACTTTTACCTGCGGGTTTGTGATAAGCAGTGCTCTTGAAGCAAACATCCATTAACACTGGGCCTGCTCCCACTGGTGGTGAAGGGTTTAGGTGATGAAGGTACAAGTGAGTGAGTGGAGGAGTTTGGGGGGAAGTAGTTGTGTTCCTCTGGACTTTGCAGGTCTCGTCTCTCTCAGGTGGACTGGTGAAAAGGACACCTGTAAGAACTGGCCCAGACTTCATTTATTTAGTGAACGTTTTAAGGTAGACTCCATAAAAAACGGGGAGGGGAGACGTGAAGCTGAACCAGTGCTTAGAAGCTGAACGGTGTTCCCCAGGCCTACCTGTTTCAAAGGCCAGGGTGAGGCACAGCAGTGCGGGGCTGAACGGGCCCGGCCCAGCCTTGTTGTGGGCTCTGAGCTGCACCTCGTAGGCTGTGCTGTGATTGAGGCCCACGATGGTGTAGCTGGACTCGCTCGCTGGCAGCGTGATCAGCCACGGAGGAGCAGAAGGGGCGAGTGAGACGGAGGGAACTGGGTCAGCAGAGAGTCTGGGGGCTGCAGCCTGTTTGTAAGCCACGGTGTACTCTGTAATGACACCGTTACACTCATCTGGGGCAGGGGGCAGCCAGGAGAACCGGAGGGAGCAGCAAGTGGCGTTAACAAAATCACTTAATTTAGGGTATCCAGAGGGCGGAGACATGGGAATCTCAATTTCCTGCTGCGCCGCGTCTCCATAGCCCACGCGGTTTTTTGCGGCCAGGACAAAGAGGTAGGAGGAGCCTGGAGTTAGGTTTCTCACAGTGAAGTTTCTCTCACGGTGAGAAAAATCTTCCGTGGCATTCAGAGACGAGTTCCTCAAGCCAAACTGTAGGCGGTAGCCTTTGATTTCCAGCGGGGTCCCTCTGCTGTCGGAGGCCGTCTCGGGGCAATCCAAAGGAGGAGACCACCTCACCACCACCGACGAAGCGGACTGCGGACGCACCCAGAGGGAGGGGGGCCCCGGCACTGCAAACGACAGCGTGGGCAGCAGAAAATGAGCGGTGTTATAAAACCGTACATCATGTAAATCTGGTGGAGGAATTAGGATTGATCTGGCTGTTTATTTACGGCTGCCTCCCGGCACAGCTTGTTGTGCGATCAATTCCTGAGTGTGTTACTAAATCTACAGCGCTATATACTTGACATATGCTTACCAATCCCAGTGGTCTGCACTAGCTTGGCTTTGCTGTGCGCTCCATCTCCTTTAGTGGTGTACGCCGCCACCGAGACGGAGTACAGCGTCTCTGCTTTCAAGCCCCCTAAAATCAGCTCCTGTCAGACCAACAGAAAACTGTAAAGCTCCATGTTTAAGGCAAACAGATCAATTCAAGCCAGCTTCGTTAAAACAACGATGGATCAGTAGGAAAAGGAAAGATCGAGTTGCATAATGGGGTCTGCTCAAATCCATGGTGGACAAACTAAATGAGAATTGGGTTTGAGTGTCCTGGGTGCTGTGTGGATTACATGTCTGTGAGGAGAGGAGAGGCCGTCTGCACTCACATACTGAGTGGAATCATCCTCCTCCATCTTGTCGTGTGGATGAAACACACCCCGTAGGCAGCCGAGACAGACGAGAGGAGTGAGTCAAAAGATTAGACGAGAAGGAGAAAACGTTTGCAGATGGAGCAGACGAGCATCGTTTTTTATATATAATAAAAAAAACGCTGAGGTTTGATGTCACCTGGGAGTCGTCCAATAGCAGGTCTTTGATGCGGGGCAGGGTGCGTGATTCACCGCTCTCCGCGCGGCTGAAGTGCACCTGGTAGCCACGGACCTGGCCTTGCCGTAACCGTGGCAACACGGAGCGCCACGTCACTCGGAGCGCTGAGGAATTGAGTGGCTGGACGTCCACCTGGCGGGGGGGCGCGCTGGGAACTAAAAGCGTGCACACATGAAAGCAACAGTTAATCCTAGAGGGAATTAAAAGGTAAAATAAATCTGTAGGTGGCGCTCTCACCGTCCTCATCGGTTCTACACGTCAAAGCCGGGCTGGAGGGTCCGGTTCCCTCCGCGGTGAAGGCTGCCACTGTTAGATTGTACCAGCTCCACTTCTCCAGCCCCTCCAGCACCGTTTGACCCTGATGGGCCGAGACAGGAGGCGCCGTCACCTCCTGGCCCTGACCTCCTCCTCCTCCTCCTGAAACTCGCAGGTACTTGAGCTCATAACCTGCCAGCTCGCCGTTCTGGCCCTCCAGCTGAGGCGGCCTCCAGCTCACCCTCAGCGAGGTGGAGCTGACACTCTCGCAGGACACCCCCTCGGGTGCAGCTGAGGGCTCTTGAACGGACAAGGAGCAAGGAGGGCGATTGGCAAATGAGTTTAGGGGGAAAACCCAAATAAAACAGGAGTGAAATAAACCAAAAGAGGGGAAAATCATAAGCAAGAAAGATGGGAGACGAGGATAAAAAGGAAACAATAAGAAAGTGAAATGAACTTAAAGAACACAGACACATAACGTAAAAGCATGATGTTCAACTTAAAGCTTAATGAAATAAAACCAGAGACAAGGGTATTGACCCTGAGTGGACAACTTAATTACACACAAGGAGAAGGTGCCTCTGATAGCCGATGATTGCATTGTATCATCCGGCTGTAGCTGCTGGGAGAAAAGGATCCAGATTCCTGAATGGAATTCTCTAAAAGATGGATCCAATATCACAAGAAATAAAACAGAGCCTTCGTAATCCCCGAGCCCTCGGGATCACAGAGACGTTCCTCTGCTGACGGAGATAAAAAACAAAGCTGCTGAACAGATCCAGGAGGAAGGTGGAAGGCACTGATACAGAAAGTCAGGTTAGGGTGTATAAGCACAGCTCATTTCCAGATCACAGGTATCACTCACCTTATGCAGAGTTGTCCCGGTAAGGCTGAGCGTGGGGGGGGGGGGGGGGGGGGGGGGGGGGGTAGGTTCTGGGCTACAGTGTATATGTGAGAATAACAGTTACAGCTGACAGGTTCAAGTATCTATCCACTCAGCCGTACAGCCACTGTTCTGTCGGCCTCGGGGGACAATCTAGATGTGCACCAAAGCTTGGCGATAACAAAGCACACCTAACCTCTCTGGGAAATGAATTCTGCTGCATGAAACAGTCTGCTTATCAAGCATCTTTTTCACTCTTTCCACCTCTTTGCTTTAACAACTTTAGTGCACCACCCAATTCTCCCTATACATATATTTTTTAGGTCAAAGCAAAACTGAAAAAAAATTGCTTTCTGCTGAGGTATTGCCAAAAACTTACCATATTTGTGGCGCCTGCAGTGGTTTTTCCTTCTAAAACTACTTTATGAGTCCTCTGCTATCTCCTCGTGTCCTCTTGAGGGCAGATTTGACTTTAAATGCCAAAGAAAAACAGCAGCACCAATTCTAGTCTTTCTCTGTGTTTGTGTGGAGAGAATTCAAGTCTAGTGTGCAAAAAAAAAATAATAATAAAAAAAGAAGTAAAAATACTCATAAGACTGGGCGGCACTTACCTGTCAACACAACAGGACTGCCACGCTGGCTGTGAGCCAGCGAGTGGCAGGTTCAGGCTTTCAGAGACATTAAACACTAACAGAGTGGAAAGAAGCGAAAGGAAAGGAAGAGTGAAACTTTATTCGCTGCTCCGTCTCCATCTGTAACGTTCTTGCTGGGTTAGAAAAAAAAGGTAGCTGCAGCGCGGCAGAGAGAAGGCACAGAGGAGGATGGATGGGAGGAGGAGGAGATGGATGGATCGGATGAAAAATGAGATACATGAAAGATTTTCCAGGTTTACCAGGTCGGGAGCTGAGGATAGTGTGACGTGTGTGAGTGGAGAGGTCAAAATATTTACATGAAATTTGCTGCACAACAGTGAAATCTGACCCAATTAAAATGTGCAGCACGTGTGTGTGTGTGTGTGTGTGTGTGTGTGTGTGTGTGTGTGTGTGTGTAAATGATTTAAAGTCAGCTGCGCTGAGACGTACTGGCTTGTAACGTCCTCTGCACCAGCTCATTAGTGAAAGCTCCGATGCCTTTGCTCGACTTGGCTGCCAGGGAGAAGGAGTACTCCGTGTTGGCTTTCAGACCCTCCACCATGATCGAGGTCCTCGGCTCGAAGGTCCGCTTCTCCTGCGAGGCAGAAAAAAAAAAAAACAAGCAAAGGACGGAGAGGTGAGGAGACATGAATGACGATAAAGCAGGAAGAGAAACAGAAGCTAAGCTTGCTTTAAGGTGCAATATGCAAGAATGCAGTAATATGACATCCTGTGGTCAAATGTGGGTACTGCAGGCCATTTTTCTAAACAAACAGTAACTCTCACTTCCGTTCCGTGAGTTTCATGGCTGTTGCCAGTTAGGGATCGGCACCAGAAGATTCTAGATGACAAGCGAAGACGAGTCATAAACAGAAAGTTGATAAGTAAATAAATAAATTGTTATATCTGGTGTTAGCACTCTTGGGTGTTTTATTGTAGGGAACACTTACACTTATTACGACAATATTTCTCCGGCATTAGAAGTGCAGTCGTTTGCCGTCTTGCTGTTATTGTTCCGAAAGATCCATCAATGGAAGTAAAACGCCATGATTGACTCATTATTCACGTCACACAAACATTTAACTGTAATTGTGAGTTGTTGGTTATTGAAAAAAATAGCTTGAGATATTTTTAGAGCCAACTATTTTTCGACTCCCTGCTCGGAGATGCCACCCCAACCCATGCTCTGGGATACCCTGAACTAGGGCTGGGCGATATGGCCTCAAATTTATATTGCGATATAATCTGAAACATGTGCGATAACGATATATATTGCGATATATTTTTTCCTCTGTATAAATGTCAAAATGACATGCTTTTAAAAAACCTCATATGGCAAATATATTACAGCAGAATAAAGACGTCCAAAATCTCTTGTGGAAATGCTCCTCGTCCTCCGCCCGCTCCATGCTTGCAGTCACTGCCATTCTGTTGTCCCAATGTCGGTGCGGGTGCACATCTTAGTGACGTCATGTGTTATTGCGATATCGCGATAGAGCCAAAAACTCTATCATTACCCAATTTTATATCGTTTCTACCTTATATCGTTTATATTGCCCACCCCTACACTGAACCCCAAACCCCCATCTGCACATTTGCCACGAGGGTGGGGCAAAGGGTTGTATGTACCACACACATATATACGTAGACGCCTCGTGGACTGGCGCTGCCTATTGGAGCTGCCGTAGTGGCCGGCCGCCATCTTAGAATGGTCTCCATTCGCCCCCAGTGCATTCATTTCTACTGAGGAAGGTGCTTACCCAGCTAAAAACCACATTTTATCAAGCTTTTTCACTAATCCAGACACATGGTATGGCATGATAATTAAAATACAAATATAATTAAACAAAATAAATGAAAAAAAAAATACAATAAAAATATAAAATCCCATCAGGTAGGCTAGAAAAGTCAATAGTAATCCCATGTGATCTGTTTTCAATAGTACGCTGGTTGTTGCAACTGTAGACTGCACAATAATGGGCATAGTTGCTCACTCTGCATTGACTTTGGACAGTGAGGAGACCCATCCAATATGGCGGCGATGCTGTTACGCTCTCCAGTATCCAATGGGGCGTCTACATATTTTCACTGTAAAATTCTTATATAGGTGCTATTTAATCTTTTAATATAATTTTTTTTCAATCCTTTTTGTTGTAAAGAAATCCACTCAGCAGAGGAGACACTGAGGGCTTACCAAACTGCCAAATCTGACCGGCTTGTAGAGCAGCTCATAGTTGATTATTTTCTCCTTGGTGTATGCTGGTTCCCAGGTCAGCTCGATGGTGGTGTCGGTCACCTTCCCCACTTTAAACTTGCCTGGTTGTCCTGGAACTGATGAAGACGAGACAAAACAGTCAGTCAGTGCTTCATTCTTTCTACAGGGTCTGCAACTCCTTCCTGTCAATGCAACATAAAGAAGTCTAGTCCCAAGTGCGTCTCACTGCTATGGGATGTCTCTAAAAATCACCTTCAGAGTGCAGAAAGTGCACGTCCAAACTTAAACACTCTTCAGGTATATTTTGGGCTTTAAATAACAGGTGGCGGGTCTTTTTAACTTGTCAGATCTTCTACATAAATGCTGTAGAAAAACAACAACTTTCCTGTCAGACCCTTCTGCTGCTAACAGCTCAGGAATGATTAATAAAAGTGTGTTTTTGGATGGCATCTGTTTGAGGCTTATGTTTAAGTTTGAGTTCCTGCTTCTCATTACGTTTGCTGTCAGGTCCTGAGACACAGGTGTGGTTACCAGTCAAGTCACCATGTCTTGAGTTCAAGTCACACTCGAATCTTATAGTGTTTGAGTCCAAGTCACATAAGATTAGTCTCAAAAAGAATCTTCCAGTCGAAGTCCAATGTCTGATTTCAACTGACACTTCTTGTTTTTGCACCAATGACCGTGGTTTGCACCGTGAAATGGCTATTGTTGGAATTAGCATGTAGCCGATGCTAACGTTAGCTTGTCTGGACAAATTTGATAACCACAACTTCCCAAAGCATGTGTAAGTGTACAGGTGACATGTGACTATTGTTTTCAAACTTGTTTTAAAGGGGAACTAAAATACAGTTTATCAACAATCTAAATCTGTGCTTTGCGCCTCTAAAAAGCATAAGAAATTTTCTTTTAGCTTTCATCTGTCCCAGGAGGCCTGATGTAGGCCATCCTGAAATCCCTAATTCACCTCTGCTCTCAAGAGAGCTGTTTACCCCTCCCTTTCGGAAAGGACATGAATATGGTAATGAGCTGCTTGCTGATTGGTTGGTTTCCCGAGAAGCCTCAGCCTGCGGGATAGCTTTTTTTTTTTTTCAGAAGCTTTAGGCCTCTTTCACAACTGTGCGACTGCGAGTCGCCTCAACACGTAGATTTGGATTGAAGTTCTCTGGGACATGGTTAAAAATGAAATTCAACCATTCCAGTCGACTGTTTGGGTTCTTGTAGCCTAGTGAACTAGACCAATTCTTGCTTTGCAGAGTTTGGTCTAGGCACGCTTCATTGGAACCCTCGCAGCCCAAACCACTGCTGTGTCTATCCAATCACAACTCGCTATAGTTTTGGTTGGGCCAATCACAGCGCTCTATATCATGGGCCAATCACAGAGCGGGAGTAGCCGATGACGTCAGCGCTGCGGCCGCGAACCCAAGCAACATGGCGGCAACTCGGAAAACACGTTCGTTTGAAACGGCTTTGTCATCAACATTGGATTATTTAGACTCCAACGTGCGTAAGTCTGTCAGCTATACTTAGCAGCTTCTTATTTTTATCAAACAAAGTAGTGCAATGTCCCAGTACACCTGATATTCGCGTGTTTTTCCATACAAAAACGACGTTAGACGCTATTAAAGCCTCCCGCTTTTCCGTCGCCGTGATTACGTCATGTTGTTCGTCACTCTGATTGGTCCTAGCGCTATCCAATTGCGTGCTGACATTTTGAAAGACAACCGTAGATCCCGCCTCACGACTGAGAGCCGTCAATGGTTCGTGGCCAGACTATATATTCACATATATAGGATGGATTGCCAGGCTAGGGTTCTTGTGGAATACGGTGAAAATTGCTACTATCACTACTACACCCTGGAACACAACAGGTCTGTTTCTCAGTCATTTTTCTTCTTTTAAAACCGAAAATAAGTTACAAGGGAGGGCGCTAGCTGGAGCTACAGCTAGCTAGCATTTTCCGTTCCTCCTGCGGGTGCGTTTGGTTTATGTATGGCCGGGGCTGGTGAGGGTGGAGCCGAAATTCATAAGGCAGTGACATGCAGGTTTGAGGAGGCAATGCTCCGTCATGTGACGTTGCATGAAAGCTTGCTCAGAAGAGGGGGGATTGCTCTCGCTTTTTTTTTACTTTCTAATTTACATAAAAACTAGGTCAAACACGGCTTTGATCTTTTTGCATGCTACTTTTGACCACCCAAGCTGTCTTTACTCAACAACAAGGAAAATGTTGGTTTGGATTCTAGTTCCCCTTTAAGCATATTTTATCATATGCTACTGTGTTAGCTTAGCGATAGCATCGGTGGCATTGAGTTGTTCCAGTTTTGTCTTCTATTGTCCTGCTGCATATTGTACACATGTTGCTGCTTTTTCCTGAGGAAACATCTGTAAAAGCAAACTGCTCGATACGTGTGGACTCTCTGAAAGCATTGAATACATCAAATGATGGTGCGCCACATTTGTAAATGTCGCACTCCAAGTTTAGTCCTTTACAAGTCTGAGTCCAAGTGCAAATCTGTGTGCTCAAAGGTCAACTTCACTGAAATTTTTTTTTAAATTAATGTTTCTGATTATAATCGGTCACTCTAAGTTTGTCATGCAGGCTGGACATGAAAAAAGTCTCCTACACCTATCTCCTGCATTAGCTTCTAATAGCAAATAGATGGTGAAATTTGAAAATCCTGACAAATCTACGTCACACTGTCACTTAACATTCATGGACTCATCCATCTTGACTCGAGATGGGGAAGGCTGTTGTTGGTTTAGCATCCATGAAACAGCAGAGAACGTCTCGGCTAGTAGAAGCTAACTGTTAGCATTAGCAACTCCACCACACAACATAACTCCTCCAGGCTTGTGTTATTTGTGGAGATAAAACATCAACGTTGCAGAGCAAACAGTCAGTGGTAGAGTCGTGTTGCTGTTAGCCAATCAGAGGAGAGATGTCCAAAAATCAGGAAATAAGACTCCAAATCCTGCCGTCTGAAGCTACTTTCTCCACAAGCTGACTTCTACGTCCTCAAACACATGCACTGGTGCTTTTTCTCCAGAGTACAACTTACAAGGCATTCATTCCTACCACTGCAAATGTATTAAAAATATGAGTAAAATTGAACTTTAAGTCCCTTAAACCTGACTTGAGTCAGAATTCGAGTTCGACTTGAGTACTAAATCCCTGATGGTTACCATGCCAATCTTAAATATCCACTGACAGCAGCTACAATACTTTTATTGATCGCGTTTTAAACATAGTCTTTATTTTCCCCCCTTTTTTTAGCGTGCATTCCTACAAATGCGATGTTGGAATTCCAGACACGAGCTGCATTGGCACCATTCAGACTTTCTACAGAACTTTTCTCATCTTTACGGACAGAAAGTTGGAATATATTTCAATTCTTTACGTGCTTAAAAAAACCCATTTGACTTATGAAAAGCCTGATGAAGCAGCAGCACTTCAAGCTACTCAAAAATGTAAACGGGTAGTGCCTTCGCAGATTTGAAGTTGTCATCTGTTTGTACCTTTAATCCTATAAAATCAGCTGCTTCCCAGCAGCTGTCACAGCGCCGTGATCAGCACCGATGTAGAAGGGACACTTTTTGCTGTTAATCCCTGTTTGCTTTTTGTAAATCTCCACAGTTCTTTGCAAGCTGTTAGAATTTGCTTCTGATGAAGGAGCTGCAGTTTCTGACAGCTCTGGCTTTTACAGTGCTGTCACAGACGCACTAAACTTCACAAACGCCACTTGAGAATCACACTGAGTGGATAGCTTAGTTGCACAAAAAAGAAATCACTTGTGCTGTTGTACATGCGCCCATTATAAGATAACCCATTATTTAGTTTTGTATGCATAAATTGCTTGTTTGCACAAAAACCAGGAGAGGATCATGCAGACACTCACCACCACGCAAAACTTTGACATGAACGGGGTCTGAGAAGGGGCCGTCTCCTACGGAGGTGAAGGCCAGGACCTGGACGGTGTACGTCTCTGAGGTCACAAGGTTCTGAATAGTGGTGATGACGCTGTCCTGGACGTTATGGATCTGCCACTCGTTGATCGATCGCGATGGATCCATGGTGTAGTACACACGGTAGCCCTTTACCTGCACAAAATCAAAGTGTAAATGTGAGTTTTCTTTGCTGGAGGCTGGTTTATTTTCCTCTTTCATTTGTCATCTGGGACTGGATTTTCTTATTTAGTCTTCCACTTAATCCCACAGTCACGCACCCATGGTAATCCTTAATACCATGTTTTAACACAACTGGAGTTCATGACAACAGAGGTCAGCGCTGAGTTTATTTCAGTCTGTTTGGTCCAGAGGATTAGTTGCTTTCCTGCACATTTGAGGTAATTTTCATTGATCTGACACTAAACTGTGTTTAAAATGTGACAAAAAACCAATTCAGAACAGAACAGAACCACCGTTCTGCTATTAGGGTTTGGAGACACTGTTGGGTCAGAGTTTATGTAATCCTTAAACCTCCAGCTCTCCCACCTCCCCGGCTATTACTCTTTAATATCTCTAATCCCCGTATGCACTCAATTCACTCTTGCTCTTTTATGAACCCACGGCTCCGTTAGGTAGGCTTAAAAAAAGAAAACGAGCCTCGAGAGGGAGCGCTCTCAACTTGGAGTGGACATTCCAATTACCCTTCCTTTCTTTAGAAAGCAGAAAAAAGTGGGACAGAGATCCCTCCTATGATACCATCCTTACACAGGACATGAATCTGCAATATCACCAACTATCTGGGGGGTTTCCTCTCTTTAGTTCCTTTTTCTTATTGACAGCAGAAGGATAATGCCGACAGGATGATGCCAGGAAAAATGTATGATTTCCTTCAAGTGAAAGAAGATCAGAAAGATCAGCCGCTAACCCACCTGCCCATTGGGCTCCTCTGGTTCCTCCCAGCGGACCATCACAGTGTTCTCAGAGATAACGTGGGCCTGGACGTTTCGGGGAGGACTGGCGGGGGCTTGCTCTCCTGTGCGAGCCTCCACACGTGTGGATGGGGGTCCCTGGCCGATGCTGTTGAATGCCGACACCCGTATTTCGTACTCGGTGTTGGGGTAGAGTCCGCCGATGCTGTAGCGGGTGGTGGTGATGCTGTCCACTGTCTCGTACTTGCTGTCTGGCCCCTTGGCTCGGTACTGGATGATGTAGTAGGAGATGGGGTCAGGATTGCCGGAGTCCCAGGTGATGGTGATGCTGGTGGCTGTGGTTTCCGTGACAATGGGTGTCCCGGGGGGCTTTGGTAGTGCTATGAATACACGGGATCAGATTATTGCAAAATATTCTACTGGTAATTTAAACTCCATGTTCTGGTGATATATGTGTCTTTTATTGCCTTAGATATGTTTTGAATATTCTTAATGGTTGAATATGGAACACGGACGCTCTGGTGACATCTAGTGTTTAGAGGTGGTATTGCAACAACAGAACAAATGTTCCAGCCGTCGGGATGTTGGTGCTGATACGTGAAGTGACTAGCCAGCACCATGTCCAGTGATGAATCGTACAGGGTAAGGACTAATTTCTAAGAATTACCATCTCCGGTGGCCTAGTGGTATGAGTTAGCTTGCGTTGATTTGAAGCGTCATTTGTGCGCGTCTCCTGAAATTAACGCAACGCAATGCTACGCGCCCAAACGCTGTAAAATATGAGTAACCAGTAGGTGGAGTTGACAAAACAAGTGAGACACGCTCACCATGGTGACTCCATGTCTGGTTTAGAGGTCTACGATACCGGTGATGTCTTTTTTCTGCCGTAATCTCAAAATTAACCAGTTACTAATCTCTTCTATTGACGCCATGTTTGTTTTGGTTGTCCCGGCTCTCTATCCGGTCTGAGTACTCTCGTTTGCCCCCTAGTGGAACACTCCAGTACTACATGCAGTGCAGCGCCATGTAGCAGCAAGTATATGAACAAAGACGCAGCCTGCTGCCTGCGCCAACGCGAGGTTAAACAGCAAGTATATTCTGGCCCTAAGGGGTTGGATTGGGGGGTTAAACCACCAAATAGTTCCCGAGCGCAGCCACAGCTGCAGCTCACCGCTCCCCACCACGGGATGGGTCAAATGCGGAGATGTAATTTCACCAGTATGTGATGATGACGTGGGACTTTAATAAGTTTATTTTACAACAGTATTTACCGTTAGAACATCTTCTGGGCTCAGAATCAGTCCTCTAGTAGCTGGTAGAAGTAAACATAAACCCAGTGTTGTGCCCGTCAAAATAAAATTTTGATTATTATTGTTTTATTTAATATAGCTTATAAAGGAAAAACTGTACATTCATTCTGCACACCTCTAAACGCCTCGTGGAGGTATTATTTTATAAAAAATATAGCTTTTTATTAAAATGTTCCATATTCCAATTTTAACATTTTCTTCAAATGTTTCATTTTGAATCTAAAACACCAAAGTCTTTTAGGTGTTTATGGGTTTTGATGACCACATTTTTAATAAATATGTCAAGTTTATTAACCATATAGAGAAAAGCTAGCTTGATGACTTTACCGCCTTTAACCCTCTAAAGAGCACCTGCTACTCTTGAGTATCACTGAAGACATTTTTTACTTTTTAAAAACGTTTTATGTCTTCTTTCTTCTTATTGAAGCTTTTGTGCATTCTGTTGCATTTCTGATTAAGTTTAAGCTGCAAATGAAAGATTTAAAGCATGCACAAGTGATCAAATAAAGACAGTTGCACTATAGAGACTTAACGGGTGTACACTGGTTCTGGTTCCAACAACAATAATGCCTTCTTAACCATCGTAAGAGGTGAGTTGGGCTCAATGAGGCCTGTAGATCTGACCGATGACACCTATCTTTAGGAAAAGGAGCTCATGTTCACAATATTATAAATAACTAGATGTAAAATGCATTTTTTGGGGGAACTTATCATGAATATAAATATATCATTCAAATTCTTGACAATGTGGAGAATAATTCTCTAAATTTTTGTGTCCAAAGATATACGAGACCCTTACTCTTGACTAAGACCTGAGCGATGGCCTCAATGATGCCCAGGCTGCTCATGGCCACGCAGGTGTAGTTTGCAGATTCCCGGACGCCGTTGAGCTCCAGCACGTTTCGGCCGAGGGGCATTTCGTCCTCGGGGGTGAGGTCCTCGTTACCCAGCATCCACTTGACGTAAGGCATGGGCGAGCCCACGGCCACGCAGGTGATGTTGACGCTCCCTCCCGGCATGATCTCGTGATTGGAGGGTGAGATTGAAAAACGAGGGGGCACACGGCGCACTGGGAAAGGAAGAGAGTTGGGGTAAAAAGGAAAGGGGACGGGGACGGGGGTGAAGGCGTAAGGCAGAGGAGGAGAAAAGTGGGGAGAAGGGAGTGAAGAGAAGAAAGGTGGAGAGAAAGGAGGAGTGGGGAATGAGAGAGAGAGCAAAGCAGAAAGCAAGAGAGAGAGAGAGAGAGAGAGAGAGATTAGGAGAGAGAGAAAATAAGGGCAGAAAAGATAAAAAGGAAGAAGAAGAGAGAGGAGAGGTAACAGGAAGGGGGAGAATGAACTTCAGGGATTTACAGAAAATTACAAAGGGATATTTCAAGTTTAGTCCCAATTACTTTATGGTACTGATGATTTCAACAAAAAGACACAAATCTTGTGTTAAGCTCAACCATTCAGAGTGAGCTGCCTACTGAAAATAATAAAGTGACAAACTCTTGAGTATCATTTCAACCAGGACATGACACCTATAGTCAGTTTCTCTTCACTTTGATCGTTCGGGTGAATTTGTGGGCTAGAGTGACTTTTCTACTCCCCCCGTTGGAGAAATGACTAAGCTCCGCCTTCACAGAGGAATTTGACTTCATTGAGATTTCTGTGCCTCGAGGTGCTTGGGCCGTAGATGGGCTGCTTTTAGACGGAGTGTATGCATCACGGGGGCCGATCAATAGGCCCTGCATGCTATTTGTGTCCCTGTGCGAAAGAACAAGCAAAGTAGCGAGTTATATCCAATACTGCATCTGTGTCGGCGCTCGCTAGACTACATATGAGGTAGAGGGGTGTGTGTGTGTGTGTGTTGGGGGGCTGCATCGAGAGACTGAACTCATAGGTCATTTGCATGCCTGGGCGACTCAAGAGAGAGAAAAATGGTGGAGAAACACAAAGAAGAGAACGAAGAACTGAAGACGAAGAGGGAGGCAGAGAAGAGCGAGGAAGAGAAGAGACACGGAAGAAAGAGGTAGAGGCAAAGACAGATAGAAAGAGAGAGAGAGAGAGAGAGAGGGAAAGACAGACAGAGAGCAGGAGGCAGCTCTGCGTCTCTTCCAGACAATGACAGGCAATGTAGCAAAGGACAGCCACATTGTACAACAAGATACTGTACAATACATAGGATCCATAACTGATACAGTGTGTCGTCAAATGAGTTGAAAATGTGGACAGGAAGTGGAAAAAGTCCGAAAAAGGGTGTCGTGGCAACTACAGAGTGATCATCGGACACATTAAAGAAGAACACCAAGACAGCATGAAAGAGGCAAAAACAGGAGAGTGCGAGCAAAAAGAGAGGTATGTGTGGTAGTATGTGCATGTTTATAAGTTAATAAACTTATGTACATGTGTCTGTCGCTCCTACACATCAGGGTGCAGACAGAATGAAGAGGGAGAAGAAGAGAAAAAAGAGGAGGGAGGGGCAGGAAAAAGGAAAGGAGGGGAAGAGACAGGGAGATGGAGATAAAGAGAGGATTAGAGAAGGGTCGCGGGGGTGAGGAGGGGCAAAGGGGGGAAAGAGAAGAGGAGCGAGGAAGAAGAAAACACATGGATCTATTTAAAAACACGGCTATATACCAGAGTCAGGCCCATACAGAGAGAAGATGCTTCAAAAGTGAGAGAAGAAAGAAAAAATAAATAAGAGAGAGAGAGATCGGATGTTGAAGGAAGAGGGGAGAAGAGGATACCCGAGAGTCACAACACAGGAAACAGAAAGAGACAGAGAGAGTAACGAACAAACGTCTCTGGATGGAAGGAGAGAATGAAAGGGAAGGCAGACAAAGAGCAGAAACATTGTTGAGAAAACTCCACACTATGAAGCTTAAATGTGTTATAAAAGAACAGGACCAACAAATGTCCTAAAGGTAGACAAATTAGACAAAATCCAACGACAAAACTAAAGAATCTAAACTTCTACGACTTGCAAATCCAGAAATCTAGAGAATATAAAATGAATTATAGAAATAAATAAATACGAGTAAACTTGCTGCATAACCTCCAGTCCTTAACGAGTATTACGCGGATTCTTCATCATGGGCCACATCCCCCCTACTCAAAGAATCTAGAGACAATTGGGTAAAAGTTAACAGTTTTCCATGATTTGAACAAATTAAAAAATCAAACGTAGCTGTGACGCCACGGACATTTCATTTAAGGAAAAAACAAAAAAAATCCTCCAAGCATTTGGAATGATTTAAAAACAAAAAAAAATCCCAAGAAAATACCCAGAATTGGATGCAGAAGTTGAAGAGAAAAAAGAGACAAAGAGACAAAAACAGATAGATCTGTTAGAAAACAGACATGATTGTGCAGGCGTGTCCTCGTCAGAGCATGCTGCAGACACAGAGGCAGGCACACGGCTCCATGCATAAAACAAAGCAGGTGCAACGCAGTGTGACAAAATCACCGTTTTCTAGCCATAAAAGGGCAAAAAATACAAATGAGGAGAAGAATCGTGGGTTAATTTTGCATTAATCTGATTTAGAGCTTTTTAAAAGTATATATTTATATCAACTAACCCGAGGAATCAATGGCGCTGACACAGGTGAGTGCTTTGGAATAAATGAAGCTCATAACAAGAGATAATCCCTCACTTGCTCACAGAGCCTCCAGCTTTAAGTTAATAAAGCCGGGCTCTTGATTCCCCTCCATTTTCTTTACAGTTTGAGCTACAGACCTTCAATCTTTATTAGAAGAGCTATCATTAGTTCTGTCCTCTGCTGGGAGTCTGGAGGCTACGGGTGGAGGCAGAGCTCGGCCCGGTCGCGAGGATTACCGCGGTATCTGTGCACTGCTGTACGGCTGACATTTACTCAGCACCACCCTGTCTGTGAAGGACACAACTTTCATTAACCACTGTAATAAGACGGAATCATTAATATCCCCCTCAATATCAAAAGAATGAGAACGGTGGTGATTCATTTTAAATGTCAGTCAATAGAGTCGTTTTAGGGGGCCGCTGGAGACGGGAACAGTCAGATAAAACATCAACAATATCACAGCAACGAGGAGGGGAAGGTTCAGACGCTACAGGGGATTTTGTTTTAGTAAAAGTTTATTTTACAGAAAAAGTTTCGCTAATTAAACACTGCGATTTTTGATTCTTAAAGAGACCCCAAAATAACTTTTTTTGCTTATAAACTGAATAATTGGGTCTTTACCAATGCAATCTTTCTGTTTCTGTGCATTTTTTGACATGTTTGCGTAAACTTGACTCAATCTAGAATCTAGGTCTAAAAACGTCTTAGTGCTGCCCCCTGTGGGTTGAAATGTGGCTACTGCATTTTAAATTTGTGATTGACTGGGGTGGAACGATTTCACGTCATCAGTACAATTTCATGGCACAGGCCTGGTCTCTGTGTAGTAACACTCAGATCAAGTGTAGTCTTTTCTCTGGGTTGGATAGCTAGATGGATAGCTAAGTCACCCGATTTACACGCAGAGGACTCGGGTTCGAATCCAGGCTGAGGCAAAGACCAACATCCAGCCTGATGCTGCGTTTGATTTACCTCGGATGTCAGAACTAGGAATGACGTCACACCCGAGTTAACAGCGTTCTGGTTACTGTAGTCAGAATTTCAATATGGCGGCGCCCTCGAAAACTGCTGTTTTGGTAGCTCTCAACGAACACAGACGACTAATAAACAACACTTTTAGTTTGTTCAGCTTAGAGCTGCAAGAGCTACATGTAACATTGATTTTAAACGCAATCTTATATGTAAAAAAAAACACATTTCAACCAAAAATTACTGTTGTTGATACGGAGAACTGCCATCTTGGATCTCGAGACCGGAGTTCTGAAAAACTTCCAAGTTTCCGACTGACTTTGCGGGGCGTTTTATTTGATTTTTCTGACTCGGACGTCGGGATTTCCGATTTCCTAGGACAAATCGAACGCACCATGAGTTCTCAGGCAACATCTTTGCTGCTTCCTACTTCAAACCCAAATGTTCACCTCAGATGTCAATCGAGAAAACGACGTCGGACAAAGGGAAATTTCTATTTATTAATATTTATTATTAAATTTAAAAACTACATCTGCTGGGAGCAGACAGGCAGTGTTAGATCTGCGGTGGTAGAAAAAAAAAGTCCTAGCATCGCTACGGTCACTGTCCATGTTTTTCTCATCAGAAGCTAGCTTTCTCTGTCACTGTCCTCCGTACCACAACCCCGCCCCGGCCGCTCGGAAATTCCCCACACTTGGCCACGCCCCTCCGTGCCTCCTGCCAACGCCCACTTTCATAGCATTTTTCAAATCTTGACTAAGAGTGGAGTTACATTTTCCAATGGTGTGCCGTCCCTCTTTAAGTGATGAAAAACTTGTTAAAAATGTGAAATAATTCAAATAAGTTGAAATGTGACAATTTTATTTTATTATCTGTAGCCTGAAATAAAAAAATGTAGGTCCCAAAAGGATTTTAACTCTCTAACACAACTGAGGTTCATTCCTTTGTAACAGGTAAGAAAATAAAAATGGAGGAGAAATTTTCTCTATTAAAGACAGCGCAGGTGAGTAAATAAACAATCACAGAATAACGTTTCCATCATCTGATATATAAAACATTTTGACCAGATTCGGAGCCTCTGGAGAGATCTTTGTGCGGAGGCTGAAAACGAACATATCGGGCCCTGAGGCAACGCTGCATTAAAAGCAGATTAGACTCAGTTGGAGGAAATCGCAGCGTGAACCATGGAAGACTTTTGAGGAAAGAAGAGAACAAAGATTCCATAAGACTCAGGTCTATCATTTTAGTTTTTGATTCTGATATGTGGGAGTTGTTCTTCAGATATACAGAAGAACCGTTTATCTCATCAGAAACCAGCATTTATGATAGTTTGAGGATTCGCTGCACATACCAGTACATGAACACACCATTAATACTAAAGAAAGTGCCGTAAGCAGTTTGCAGCAAAGAAAAGTCCCTTTTATAAAAACATGACCAAGCAGGCTGTGTTCAAACAGCATGCTTCTTTTATAAAAGAGCTATGTCTTCTCATTCAAAACATCCTTTTACACATTATAAAACACTTGTACATGCAGACACCTGACATGTAAGCAACTACTAGGGCTTATGATATTAATAAAGCATGCACTTGTGATATTAAATGTTGAATATCAGTTGTAATAAACATTATTTTCCTAGAGCTTTTATTTTTC
This sequence comes from Aphyosemion australe, assembly GCA_006937985.1. Classification (NCBI taxonomy): domain Eukaryota; kingdom Metazoa; phylum Chordata; class Actinopteri; order Cyprinodontiformes; family Nothobranchiidae; genus Aphyosemion; species Aphyosemion australe. Next base: position 581,140 of record SSNS01000167.1, on the reverse strand, counting down.
TGCAGTAATCATGACGCAAACTCTTCCTCCCACTGCCATGGAGGACAGCAGGAGCCCAGATGTATTACTGGGATCCAGGTCATACCTGCCATTTATTGCAATCCTTTGATTTGCAATGAAAAAACTGGTTTCTGGATTTGGAATTTGTCATTTATGCAGATTTATTTTGTTTTTTGACAAATTTGAATTGGAATATAGTTTTGATTCATACATACTGATGCACAGTTATATTTATATAACTAGACCCAGGAGCATAACATAAAAGTTTATAAATAGGGATGTAAGAAAATACAGTTATGCTGAAATATCACAATATTTCATGTTATAATACTGAATCTGTATTTAAAAGCAATGTGCAGATGTTTTTATTGAAAATATACATGCAAACTTTTCCTGTATTTCTTTTGTGTGGTGCGATTTCAACTCCAACTGCTAGGTGACAGCAGGTTTTACTGCCTTCATTATGACGGATCTCACAATAACACTGGATGAGTTTTGGAAGTGTCTGGCCTGAGTTTTCCCATTAATTCAGTCTTAAAATCTGCAAATATTGTCTAATTTTTTGGAATCACAAAATATATCGTTTCCCTGTATTGTGACTAAAATCGTATCGTTTCCCTGTATTGTGATTAAAATCGTATCGTTTCCCTGTATTGTGATTAATATTGTATCATCTCCCCTTTTTTTGATAAATATCATATTGTCTCCCCTATATTATAATAAATAACTACCCTTTATTGCGATATATATCAAATCACCAGATTCTTGCCAAAGCACACCCTGTTTATGAAAACTGTTCATATCAAATTAGGTCATCATACTGTATGTTTTATGTTAACATTTCTGCACAAGAAACGCTGTATACAGGTGCGCTCCTCATCCCTAAGCTGATTAGAACTGAGGTTAGTTAGTGAGCCATTGTTAAGTTTTTGAGCAAGAATTCACCACTGGTAATGAGCTTATGCCATGAATTCAGCCAAACAGAACTGTTTGCATATTTAAAACAAAAATAAAAGAACTAAAAACTTCAGAGAAACAGGAGCATGTACCAGCTTTCATCCAGTGCAACAACTGGAGCAGATGTGATGACATGGGAGGAGATATAGAACAGCAGAAACAAAAAGGGTGATAAACAAACTGTTGCAAGGCATGAAAAGACATTAAGCCCAGTAATATCACAATCAGAGCATACCAGTAAGCGTGAACACACTCACACGGACACACACACCCACTTGCACACACACATTGTGCCATGCTTGTCAGTTTGTCAGTCGACACACATGCAAGCGGTGCTCCTTTCTCTTTCTCTCTCACTCCTTCCATGCAAACATTGCCTCTTTTTAATCTTCCAATTCTTGGGTCTTCATGACAACAGGATCATACCATGCAGAAAACATTGATCGGGGAGTGAAGGCAATACCAAGGGTTCTGCACACAAGGCCTCACAATGCAGTCAATGCACTCTGCTGCGTAGGCAGACCGCTTCGTCATCGCAGCAGCTCTGCTCTCTTCGGTTTTGGATTCAGTTTTGGAAAACCGTTTTCACTCTAAAGCTACTCCATTGTTTTATTTATTTTTTCGTTTCCTTTCTTTTTCCGGTTTCCTCATGTTTCAATAAGTGACGCTTTCTGAAACAAAGGAGTAACAAAAGAAAAGAAAGAGCGCACCAACCTTCTCGAAGCTCTGTGGGATGGAAGGGGGTTGATGCAGAACACAATGACGTGAGGGGGGGGAGAGAGAGAACGAGGAAACACAGAGAGAATAAAAACGGCCAGCGCAAAGCCACTCGCCTCACCGCATCACTCCACACACACACCTCATCCTCACACACACACCATTCTGATTTAACAAACTAACAAATCTGTACTCTGGGTGTGGCGTTTCGGCCAGTAAAACACCCACATCCAGGCAGAGACAACGGTGCCGTCATCCAATTCATTATTAAAAGTCAGAGTTTTTCTTTTTTGATCTGCCTCTAGTACAGAAACCACAGCAGTTGTAAGATCAGTGATGTTTCCATGCAGTTAAACCCAGGTGTAGGCCCCCGTTAGGTAACTCCTGGGTTTAAGGTGGAATGTGTTTGTGAGGAATACCAAACAACAGGGTCAACATATGTTGTAGACAATGGATGGGTTAGTAAAACTCCTTAAAGAGCACAGTCATGGAAAAGAGGTAGCTTCATTAAAAAGAGAGGCCTTATAGTCGATATTGCAACTTTTATTTGTGTTTGTGTGTGTGAGTGTGTGTGTGTTTGCACACGAGTTGCGTGTTCCCGTCCTACCTCGAACATAAAGGTTTGCAGGAGAGGAGTAACGCACGCCTTGGGAGTTGGTGGCCACACACTCGTACTTCCCCTGGTCCGTTTCCTCGCTGTTCTCGATCTGCAATGCTCCTGCAAGAGGACAAGAGAGTTATTTTACTTTTTTCCTCATCTTGACCATCAGAGTTCCCGTTACATTTTTATTTTATTTTGGGGAGTCCAGGGTGGGCCAGTGCCACCCTCTAATGTTGTCTAGAACCTCCCCTGGCAGCCAATAAAGTCAAGTTGCTTGTCTTTTCTGAGCGGTGCCTTTTATATCCGCTATTTTTCTGAGAGAATTGTATCTTTTTAACCCACTCCCTCCTTCCCTCTTGCTTTGAAACAAACAACATGCTCAAAGTTGAACGATTCTTGGGAAAAAAAAAGTTGGCAAGACACAAAAAACTGAGCTTTTGTAAACTCGGATGACGTTTTTATTGCAAATGTACCAGCTAGTGATTCCTCTCATGCTGCCATGATAAAAAAGTCTTTTCCTATCTTGGCAGTAAACTGACAGCAGCTTTACCCCGAGGCAACAACCCAACGACGCTCTTTAGCTCTTTACTGCTTCTGTATTTTTATCCTCCCACCCAAAAACCCACCGTGATAAACAGCGTCTCCCTAAACGTGAGCTATAATTACACTCTGCACTCATCAGGTATTCCTTGGCTCAAAGGGAGCTTTTCTCACACCTAAATCTTTTTTTCAAAACTTTTTATTATTATTTTTTTGCTACGAGCATTTTAAATAACCAGCAGAGAATCTCTATGTTGTTTTTGCTCTTTCTGGTTGCCCTGTCACATTCATGTCATTGCAAACTGACTTTGACATGAAGCCTTAGGAGGAGGGGGCGCGGACTGTTTTACTCAAATGACTGAGAATACAAGCGTGCACACACGCATACACACACATATACACACACACACGCACACGCACGCACACACACACACACACACACACATATTTTCACATGTGCACACATACACATGCGCGCACACGCACACACAGACACACACACATACACACACATGCTTGCACACGCACACACACACGTGCACACACACACACACAAACATGCACGCACACACACATGCACGCACACACACACACTCACAGGCGCGCACACACTCACGCGCGCACACACACACGCACGCTCTCGTCCAACCACGACGACGACGTGGCATAGGAGTTAAGTGGACGCCCCGCAATCGGAAGGTCGCGGGTTCGCGTCCCACTCGGTCTGTCGCCGTCGTTGTGTCCTTGGGCAAGACACTTAACCCGAATTGCCTCTGTTGGTGGTGGTCAGAGGGGCCGATGGCGCAACAATGCAGCCTCGCTTCTGTCAGACCGCCCCAGGGCGGCTGTGGCTACTCAGTAGCTTACCATCATCAGCAGTGTGTGAATGTGAGAGTGCATGCAGCGTCTTTGAGTGTCCTAACAAAGCGCTATATAAGTTCGATGAATTATTATTATTATTATTATTAACCATCTGCACATACACACAGACACACAGACGCATACACACATGCATACACACACGCACATACACACACATACACACACACTCACACGCGCACACACACACGCACACACACACTCAAAGTCTCTACATGAGCTGCTTTCTTTCATATCTGATTTTTTGAATGATAAAAGGCTTGTAGGATGAAAAGTGGTACAAAGAAAGAGAGAGAGAGAGTTTCACTCAGACACATTTGACATATGTGAAGTTCTGTTGGAAGGTTTCAAACGAACCTTCTTTTAAATATATTTGTCATCCAAGCAGCCAGAGGTCATGGTGATAAAGTGCTCTTGATCAACATTTCTTCAGGTTGTTAATGTATCATTTTTTATTTAACTTTTGACTGATTTTTACTCATTTTTAATTCTTGTACCTGGCCAGTTTAAAGGCACACTTGGCAATTTTGGCTTGTTTTTAGCACCCCCTAGTGTTTGTCAGTAAAACCAAAAGTGAAACTTATCTCCTCGCTATGCGTTCGTCTTTTTAACACCTTAATCTAACTGCTAAAATGTCTCTTCAGCCTTCATTAGTGTCTACAGGAGCGGTTCATCACTAAATCAAACAAATCAGCTGTGTTCATGATCTAAAACATGCAGGAAACATGCTGGAAGCAGACTGCAGCACCAGGCATGTCAGCTCCACTTTACTAAGTCCAGCAGAGACTGGACCGGCAACTCTGAAGTTGCAAGTGGAATATTCTGGCCACGGGGTGACAGGGGCTAGGTGGCCTTTCATTAACCCTGTAAAGGGTCATTTTAGCACATAGTGGCTCAAGAAAATGATATAAAAATATTAAAAAGTTGCATAGTATCCCTTTAAGCAAACACCAAAATAAACAGCTACCATCTCAAAACAACTCCCGATTAAGTTTAAAAGTAGATCATCATCAAAACAATTAAAATATTCTAGAAAAACCCAGAATCTATGCACCTCAAGTGTCAAACTTTCTTGCTGCTCCTGATATTTATCCTAAAAGATAAACAGAGTTGTACGTAAAACTGGTGAAGTAACAGTAATTATTCATATCTTTCACATAGAAACTCCCTTTAATGGTTAAATACATCGATTAAAGTGTCTTAACAAACAAAGCTTCCAAAATCCAGTGAAAAACTGTAAAAACCTTCCGAAACCCTGAAGATTAGATGATCAGAAACAGAAAATTCAAACGCAAAAATCCCCAAATATTCCTTATTCATTGATTTTCTTTGACTGAAGGATTAAACTTGACTGAAAATACATTTAATGAAGGAATTGAATCTTTAGTTAGTTTTGTCTGTTCTTTTGTCTGCAAAAGTGCAGAAAGTGTGCATCTGTTGTTTAAAGTAATCTTTCACTTATTTCCACCCTAGCAGCTCATTAAATCCATCAAATCAATGTGATGTGATTAAACGCCAGAATCGACTGAGTTAGAGCATCAGCAGCAGCTCCCACCTCCAGAAAAACACAATCAATAGTTTTAATTTAACTGTTTTTTTATACTTTAGCTCATAAAAGCTGTCTGATGTCTGGGCCATTTAAAATCTTCTCAACAATCTCCATTAAAATAAAAAACATTTCCACCTCTGATCTTTCTCCTCCAGCCGGAGCTTAAAGCCTTTTCTCGGTTTCTACGACAACTTTTACAAACCACCTCGCAGACTCACTGTTCTATTCATGCTGCATTCATGCTATCTCTGACGTGTGTTTTTTCTGAATGACGGCGTACAAAAGTGCTTACAGTAGCAAAACTGTTTTAAATTACAGTTTCCTCTGATGGTAAATACACGTTTGCATCCTCTGAGCAGCAGGAGATAGAGTTGCCTGTTAGAGGGATCTGAGGAGAGACGATGAGCCCAAAAGCTCAGGTTTCAGCCTTAATCCCAAATCAGCACTTAAACAAAAATTACGAGCCAGTCTCGCCCTATTTATTAAATACTAGGGTCAGTCTGATACGATGAAGCGGAAAATCGACATGATCAGAGTTTTTTTTATTGACGTAAACCTGCAGATTCATTAAAATCAGAAAAGTTGCTGGAAATGTTTTGAATTTGCAAATGAAAATGCAGCGTGAAGGCCACTGCGAGGTGCTTCTACCGAACAGCTAAATCTGTAGATTATTTATAAAAAATTCAGAGCCTTCTTCTTTATTTCTGTCTTTCCCTCTGTGTCATGGCGGGTTTCTATCTCCAATATCAGCACAGAATTTTTTTAGGGGTGGGAATTTAAGGCGTTAATTACGATTAATTAATTTGAAAAAAATAACGCGTTAAAAAAAAAATTAACGCATTTAACCCTTTAAGCCCGAGGGTCCCCCAATTGGGGGATGCTGAAGTTTAGCAGCAAAATCCATGCCCTAAATATCAATCTAGTCAAGCTGCACCTCTAAAGAAAGCTCAGAACCTTGGCTACAAGACCATGTAAACCTTTTTTATGTGCTCCAAACACAACTAAAACTACAATCACATGAGTGATCAGAAATCCCTCTTCATGTGTTTTTGCCTTCATTTCTGTCTCTAATGATGCTAAATCAAATCAAATTGCACATTATTATTATTATTATTATTATTATTATTATTATTATTATTATTATTATTATTATTATTTTAAAGACAATACCATTATCAAAATGTATTGTACTTTTGTCCTATTTTTGCCAGTGATATACATATATATATATTTTTTCTCCTGTTTTGAATTGAAATACAATTTAAAAGCATTTTTTAGAAATTAAAAGAGCTTGTGCTTACAATAATAATGTCAATGACTATTGTTTGATTCTCTGTCTCATTATTTTTAATTTTAAAAAATTGCTTTCGGGTCAAATTTTCTTGAACGATTAAAATGTGATTAATCAAGATTAATTAATTACAAAGCCTCTAATTAATTAGAGTACTTTTTTTAATCGAGTCCCACCCCTAATTTTTTTATAATTATTCTGCAGTTGCAAGATAACAGGAACTCCCCGTATTTGATTAACCCTGGTGCATATGGAGCTGCATTTTCTGACTCAGAGGGCGTGTGAGTGTGCATTCTGGGCAACAACTCATGCAAAAACAAATAAAGAAACTTTACAAGAAGGAGAATTTAACCTGTTCCTCTAAGCTGCAGTACAAGTGTGTGTTTTGTGCATCTGAGTGTGTTTAGTGAGCTGAGGCTGTCATCCATCTGCTTCCATCTTCTGCAGCTTCGAGAGGAAAACAGCCCCTGCCTCCCTATTTCTCTTCTCTCGCTCTCCTGCAGTGCAGGGCAGAGTTAGGGGGGAAAACAGGAATAAATTAACCTCTCTACAAGCCAAATATCTTCTCCAGAAAGCGGTAAATACAAGATGAGAAGCAGGAGAAAGACGAGGTGGAATCTGGACAGGTGGATCTGTGCAAACGAGACTTCGCCTGACAGCTGGAAGCAGCTCATATGGCCTAACCATCAGCGCAACTTTGAAACCGGCAAGTGAAATCTTTTTTTTATGCAAAACTTGCAATTACCATACACGGAGAAAAACACGGAGAGGTCAGCGGGCACGTAAATAAACGGCATCGACATAAAGTTGGATGTGAACCAGCTTTATGAGCGTCGGCGGGAAATGAGAGCAAAAAGGTGCAAAGAGGGAAAGCAAAAGGACACGAAGAGGGAGAACATTTTGTTAGCGAGGCTGGAAGCTGCTGACGGCCTCAGAATCAGATGTGACTTTAAGTAAACTGAGCCGCTGTGAAATCCTGGATGGTGTATTATGTCTGCCGGGCTGAGAGCTTTAGCTAATCAGATGACAGCAGATACAGCTAACCTGATAGCTCTTCCAGAACATCTAGGTCAAAGAGCTCCTAGACTACAGCCCAAACCCCCACAAGGGGAGAAATTATCACCCTGAAAGCTGGACATCAGCTGTGACAACCAGGATGATTTGGGGCTGATTTAGGGAAAAAAATAAATAAATTGTTTACTTTTTATTAATTTATTGAGGGGATTAATCCAATAATCCTTCATGTGAGGCAAAGGAGTCTGAGCATGCTGGATTACCAGTAACTCTGTAGAAAGTCAGGTGTAATTGTGTTGGTTTAAAACTAAAAAACATATTCATCAGGCAGATCTTTGCATTTGTAGAATTGTTTTATTGCAATAAACATATGTGATGAAAAGCTGTAGATGATCCTCAAACTGGAGAAGATTTGGACATAAATGGAGGTGATGCTGGGTTATGGCTTCATTCTGCAACTCCTTACAGGACACATGGTGCCAAAGCAGCACAGTGGGATTTCTCAAAAGTCAGAAATTTATCCGTGAATATTTTGGGAGGAAAAATAAAAATAAACTTTTTGTGTAAAAGCATCATTTATAAAAAGGAAAATATTGTCTGTAAGACACAAAGGTGGCAGTGATGTGCTGTGGTTGCTTATGTATGATAAACGGTACATGTTGTCATGTCCAGTCTATGTCCTCCCTGGCCCTTCCAACTCCCATCTCCCTAGTCTCCGGTCCCTTCAATTATCATTCAGGTTTTTACTTTATTTCTCATTCCTTAAGTTCTGCCATGTCCATTCCCCAGCCCATTAGTGTTGTTTTTCTCTTTAGTTTTCCTTTTCCCTTCTTGTGTATTTAAGTATTGCCAGGTCCCTGTAAGTTTAGTATCCTTTTGTATCAGTTACCTTTGACCCGTGTTCCTCTTAGCTGTTTCTTCCCACATTAGTTATCTTTCATTGTCCCCTGGTATTTAGTTAATCCCTCCAGTTAGCTGTTGTCCTTGTGTCCCCTCAGTCACCCTGTTCCTCTTATGTTTAGTGTTTTAGTCTTCAGTCAGTTTTGGGTTATTCATTCTGTTTCCTTCCTGTGTTCCCCTCTGTTAGCTGCTTCTTGTCATTTGTTTATTAGTTCAGTTAATTATCATTCTCCTATATTCTTTATTCATTCTAGCAGTTTATTTTAGTGTCTTCTTGTGATGTTTCTGTATTTTATTATTTCTCTGGTTCGGTTCAGTTCTCTTGTGTTTTGTATTGCCTCCCATCCCCAGTTAACTAGTCACACCTGTAAGCCATTATCATTAGTACTCATCACACCTGTTGATCGTCTCCACTCACCTCCTCAGTCTATTTAAACCCAGCTCAGTTCTCCACTCGTTGTTGGTTCCTTGTGTCATCTGTGTTTGTTACCATGAGCTCCTTGTGTCATCATCCCTGTGTTTGCGCCTGTCGATTTTTTGTTCCTGCTCCAGACCACTGCTTAATAAACATTTTTATTTTTGAACTAGGGCTGCACAATATATCACAAATATATTGTTATCGCAATATCAGCAGGCGCAATAGGCATATCGCAAAGAACAGAAAAATATCGCAATTAATGGTCATCTCAGATTTTTGCTACACATAATGCATTTTGTCAATCTAATGGAAGCATGACGTTTTTTGACAAATCAAATAGAGCCCTTCACCCATTTGGCCAAACGGTTGGGTTCTTATAGGTTAGATGCCTTGGTGCCTAGGTGGACCGCACTTCATTTGGATGGCTAGCAAACACCTGAGTTAGCTTAGAGAGCGTCGCAATGTAATGTAAACTTGCATGATTTCATTTTGTTAGTGTATTAATACTAATGATAGAGGATGGAGTGGTGTGTCTAAAGAATATATACAAAAACTGCAGATTTGAGGATTAATTCATTTATCGCAAGAAATATCGATATCGCAATATTAATCACTGTTATCGCATATCGCAGGTTTTCCTAATATCGTGCAGCCCTATTTTGAACCATACCTGGCTGCCTCCTGGATTATCTGCATTTGGGTCCTACAACAACCTCCACTCCACGACACATGTAGCTTAACCCTTTACCTGCCTGGTCAACCACTCGGTAGAGCAAATCTAAAGTTCATACATCTCACTGAAGCATTAAATGAACTTAAGAAAAAAAATAGTAAAACAAAAAAATTCTAAAGAATATGAAGTTGTTTGAAGAAAAGGTGTAACATTATTACATTGCATTATTATTACCATAATATTATAACAATTATTATTAATATTAATAATTTGCATTAAACTAAAGCCCTTAATGCCCCAAATCAAAAAATGCAAAAGTGGAATGTTTTCATTGAGGAAGTTAAAGAGACACAAAACAGGAAAAAGTCTCAATAAAAAATTTGCAAAAGATAAGCGCACCTAAAATAGGAAACTATCATCGAGACTTTGTATAATCATGCACCTATTTCTCAAACTGAGAAGGAATAAACAGCAACAGGCCTAAATGAACCAGAAAAAAAGATTTCCTGCATGCTGAAATCAAATATGTCTCACATAAAAAAAAGCACTGATTTTATAACCAACTTTTATTTTGAAAAGGAACCACAGTGGTTTTTCGATAGGGAGCCTAAGTCACGACTTCCGATTCATGGGTCCCCAACAGCCCAATATAAGAAATTATTTTCTGATCCCGTTTGATACGAGCCATAGATTTAACACATGATGTCTGTGAATTTTAAAGACACGCCTTGATGCCAAGAAAGCGCTTATTTTTTCTACCCCTATTTCCTGCAATAGCCATCGATAGAAAATAGACGGGGAAACGCTCGGATTAGAAAAGCCAGTCAGATCTACGTCACTGAAAATTAGCATTCATGGACTCACCCATCTTGGCTTGCGATGCGGAAGACTGTTCCAGCAACCAGGAGAGAACAGAGCATGTCTTGGCTAATAGAAGCTAACTGTTAGCATTAGCAACTCCACCACATGGCAGAACTCCTTCAGAAAGGAGATAAAACATCAACGTTGCAGAGCAAACAGAGTCAGTGGTAGCATCCCGTTGCTGTTAGCCAATCAGAGGTGAGATGTCCAAATATCAGGAATTAAGACTCCTCAAACCTCTGGCTAACTTCTCTCCTGAAACAGGAGCGCCGGAGCTTTTTTCCCCCACAGAGATCGACTTACAAGGCATTCGTTCCTACTAGAGACTGCTGCAGATGTGTTAAAAATGAGTGAACTTGGTCTTTTACCATAAATACAACAAAATGGCATTCAATGATTTTTGCTTCTTTAAAGATTTTTCTTCATTCCAAGCAAGTTTTATAAACTTTTAACATCTCATAATATCATATATTAGTTTTCTTCTCTAATAAAAAACTCTTTTGTTCATATCATTAGCAAAACAATCCCCTTTTTGACCAGCGAGATCATTTCCGACTGATTTTCACAAGAAAAGACAACCATAAACAAACCTACTGGACATAAATCAACATTTTGTTAGCTTCTGCGAGCTCAGCTACAGCTAACCTTTGATCAGATCTCAGTTCTTAACAAAGGCAAATCCATGCAGTCATCAGCCTCTGGGCTCATACTGTACGCCATATGTTAGATTGTGGGACTTTGAAGGCTGTTAAGTGCTCCGGAAAACTCCGGGTCTCGGTCCCAAATGTCAGCGAGGGACAGACAGACAGATAGCTCATCACGCTTCTCCTCATGCACGTCTAAACCGATGCAGCAGATGGCATGGAAAAATAAATGGAGGCCTGGTTGAGGTATAAAGATGTCAGAAAAAGTTCAGCTCAACACTGCACCATATGTTACTGTCCCCAGGAACGGATGAAGTGTGTGTGCATGTATCAGATGTGTAAACACTACGTTGATAGCAGAGGACAGCTACCTGCATGAGGGGAACCCCCCCCTAACATACAGATGATGGATCCTTGAGGGCTGTGAGACGGCTGAGAGTCCTTTTGTGAGCCGTGAGTGCGGTGACTCGCTGTATCATTTTTCATCTTGACCCACGAGGGACAGAAACGCTTTTCTAAGACCCAACAGTCAAAGAAAAGAGAGGACAGAGGGAAAACAGTGATTGTGGCTCGGAGCAGAGCCCTGGCTCCAGTCCAGCTGGATCTGGCAGCCGTCTACAGAATCAGATGCATCGCTCAGATGGGACCGCCATTAAAATCTTATCCTAAAGAAGTGTTTCATCCATAACACATTTCAGAGCTATTTTCTGCTCGGCTCATGTGTAATTGATTTCCTTAAAGCCATTCCTCTGCAGTGTTTGGGTCATTATGCAGCACATTCTGTTGCTCAGGTTTGGGATGGTTTTGGTGATTTTAAATCCCATTAAAGCCCGTGATGAGTCTCACGGAGCCATTTGTCTTGCTGCTGTTTCGTTGATGTGAAATATAGCCTGATAGGGAGTAGCGGTGAATCACCGTTGTGTCAATGTGACACAAAGGATGCTTCAGAGCAGGTCAGGAGAAAGTTCTTCAGATAAAGTGTTATAAAATCTATATTACTGGAGCTAAAAAAGGTTTCTTATCTGGAATAATGATGAATGACATTAAAAATAGAGGTGAAGATCTTTGTGAAATGAAGGATTTGTGGCCACTGAGAAGAAGAAAAACAAGGAGGAAGAGTCAAGAACAACGTTAAAATGTTATTTCCAGAATAAAGATGCTAAATGATGAAGATGAAAAGTCAAGGGAAGTAATTGTGCTCCAGACTGTTTTTATTCTGCTTTATTCTTTATTGAAGTTGAGCGTTATGACTGAATGTTCACTAGGGGGCTGAAAATCCACCAAAATCTTTAATAATAATATAATAGTTACAGATTATAAATGATATGATATTTTTCATGTTTCTAATGTGCTTTAAAGCTATAGGAGCAGATCAATTGCTGGGTTTCATATGACGTTCATATGACGTCACCAAATGCACCAGATGCGGGGCATGCAGTAGCTGCCGCTGCACAGATCCCTGTTTACTCTGTTGATTTGGCGTTAACATGCCCAAATTCTGTGTTGTCTATGGTTGTTACAATTGCTCTAATCAGGACAAAGACCAACGTTTTTTTCCGAGTCCTGAAAGTAGCGCGCCACAAAGGACTTATTTTTTAAAATAACTTACTGAAAGAAGACGGCAGAAGTGGATTAGTAATCTCCTGCTAAAAAGAGGAGGAGCTAAAATGGACAATGCTAACGTTTGCAGCAATCACTTTCTAACAGGTAAGGGTTTACTAAATGTTTTTATAGAATTTTATTGAACACAGCCATAAAAACGGCAGGTAAACAGTTTGATACTGTTTTCATGCGTCCGTACCGCAAATAGCTTTCAGAGTGCTAATGTTGTTAGCAGTTAGCTTAGTGTTGTAATGTGGCGTTTATACCTTATTAAAAACAAACGTACCAGAAATTTAAATTTAAAAGGGCATAAAAAGTTATTTACAAGTAGATTCTAGCACATAAACATACTCGTTTTTAGCAATAGCGATAGCATTATTAAGCTAAATAGCACGACTCACTACTTACCCGAGAAAAAACAAGATGACAGCCATTTAGAGCTTCCCAGGATCACTAAATGGTTAACCCAGTCTGAAATAAAATAGCTGTAGGCTTCCAGGCTTATAAAAGGCTTTTATTTGCTTTGCAGTGTTAATATGAGGTGTGCAGCACAAGATAGTTTGTTATGCCGATCGCTTCAGCGCTGGGTAAATCCTCCAGAGTGTATGAAAAGTCCCCCCCAGGGGGGGCTTCACCAAAAGTAATTGAGAACCACTGCTCTAAATGCTCTTCACATTCCAATAAGCGAGTGGGAGAAGGTTCTGTTTGTTCGGAGCTGGTTCAGGAAATGTTGATCATACATCAGCTCAGCAGAGCTGTGTCTGCGTGTGTGTGTCACAAGCAGGTGTTGTACTATATTCTGCAGCCATCAGATTGTGTGACTCCTGGGGGGATTCTAATGGGGTCGAACCTTTTAATTAAAACATTTTCTTTTTTCAAAATGAACAACTTTTTCCAAAAATGAATACGGCACCTTTAAAGTAATCTGCAAAAAAATCATGAAACTCTGGTGTGTCACACACTGACCCAAAAGTGCTACAGAGAGTTAGCTTAATATTAGCTGCAAAAACGTAAAATGAAAAAATCAACGTAACTAAAGAGCTATGTTACCCTGGGAGTAATTCACTAGCTGTTAGCTTGTCAATCCAGTCAGAACTAATCTCTATTTCTCCAAACTGAAGTCGTTCAAAAAGCTCTCTGCAGAAGATGCTAGCTGTTAATGACTTTTGTACAGACGCTCTGCATCGTCCCTTTAAGGTGAATGCTAATTTTATAGCTAAGTTAAAAACAACAGCATGAGAAACATTGTGTTTTAAAATAAACAGTTAAATCCAGAATTGCTTCTGTTGGCTATCTGCTGTTGTTTTTGAAGAAAATGGCCGACTGCAGGCTTTAAAGTTGGACATGTCTTTGAAACAGATGGGCATCTTGTTTTTAGGGTGTTTCAGCTGCATCCATGCAGCAGTAAAGCTGTTTTTACACCACGCTTCCTTCACAGCCACACTGCAGACTGCTCTGCTCAGAAGCTATTACACTTGTAGGTACCCTACAATATATATCACAGTGGCAAGCACCCATTTTTACACATCAGTGGGCTATTGGAGGGAAATTACACTTAGGATTAGGTGTAGGGGCAGAAAAAGGGTTTCACCACAGAAAGAGGACTACAGCGACTGTGCACTCATACGGCACATCAGCATTCTTCAAACAGCAACTCCTTACATTTCAAAGGCCTGCAAGCAGCGGTAAAAAAGTGTAAAAAATGCTAATTTAAAACTGTAAAGAACTGATTAAATGTGCAATCTGTACTGGAGCAGCTGGATAGGTTTTAAAAAAGACAAAACTGAGTCAGAAATCTATTTCTGTCTTGTTCTAATCTCTCAGATAATTAGAAACGTCTCTGTTTCAGTTGATTCTGGTCTATCCTGATCTTTATTTAGGAGCCTTCTAAGGCATTTTAACACAGAGGCAGACATCTTTACAGTCAGACGTTATGATTTGAACGAGTCGGATCAGCTCAGATGCATTTATGATGGCCGTCTCTTTGAAGTCCAAGCGTCTGCTCTATTAGAGGTCTGATGAACTGTCTGGTCTACAAACATGGAAGCATCCTGCTTCTTATTTACAGCCTAAAATAACCAGAGCACATCATTTTAACTGTTTTATTTTGCAGGATTAAGTTGCCCCGTTGTAGATATTATCATAGCTCAGACAAAAGTGTCTTTAACCTTTAACTGACCGTCGATGTGAGGATAGGAGAATTTCATTGTCAACTATTGATTTTTAGAGCAATTTGGCAAAACGTGTGTTTTTTTAAAAATTACAAAATAAAGGCATCTAATTTAGTAACTTTTAAATCAAAATTGAAAACTTTCATGCCTTCATTAGCGTATGAATGATTGTTTCTTATGCTGCACCTTCTGCACTGTAACTGCTCAGTCTTAAACTTTGCCTTTTATCTGATTCTTAAATCTGAATTTAATTTGTGTATTTAAATTATTTTAATTATGCTGTCACGTTGATTTTGCAGTTCTTGCTCATAGAAAGCACACTGAATTACCTCTGTGTATGAAACGTGCTATACAAATAAAGCTGCCTTGCCTTGCCTTACAGGCCTTTAGTTTGAAATTAGAGCGATAAAACTGTTTTTCAAGTGTGCCATAGAAATGCATTTTAGGATACCTTGTAAAAGAGCTAACGGATCATCATCTGTGGAGAAATATAACTTTCTGAATTAAACCTCAAACTTTTAATTGTGTAAAAATGAATTATGCAGCCATTTTGAAGTATATTTTCCCTGCTGTCCTGTAAAGGTTTTTCTATTGCTGATACCGGTGCCAATTTGTAGGCCAATGGCCGATATGTACTGCCGATTTTTATGGGCCAATTTTTATGGCCGATATCTAGACATTTTCCACCTTATTTTCTTGCTAAAATGTCACTAATAAAATCAGTTGACGCACAAAATTTCTGAAGCTGAATCAGATTTTGAACTCTGATTTTAACTAACTGTTAAATCTTAACTGTTAAAGCTTAAATTTGTGCACTGCTCAGTGTTAAAGTCAGACACCAAAATAAAGTTCATTTAGAGTATTTATTATGCTGATGTTATTAGTTAACGTAAAAATACATTTAAATTAAATTCTGCTGCAGCACCGGGCTGCCCGAGGATGTGCCTGACTTTAAATCGGCTTTATTGAGAACAAATATCGGCCAATGCCGATGTATAAAAAACGGTATATCGGGCCGATATTTACCATTTTTTATACATCGGGCCGAATATATAAAAACGGTATCGGCCCGATAAATTGATCTACCCCTATTAGGAATGTCTAAATGTTCCTGCAGAAATGATCGCACGAATGCAAAACAGTTTTGCATATTAATGTAGCATAAATGAGATATTTGGTGATTACAACTGCTTTAAGACCGCCTCAGTTTGGCTGAGCTCCGCCTAGCCGTTAGCTCATCAGCTCAAGGACGTAAACACTTTACTTCAAATGAACGTCCATTCAAAAAGCTGTCTACAGCTACGATAGCCACAATTTATCACTTTTACACAGAGACAGACTTCAAGATGGCTGAAATATCCCTTCCACCAACGGAGCTGCGGGCTCTGCAAATAGTGCTACAGATGTATTAGTTGACAAAGACTACAAGTGATCAGTGAAAGATATTGTTGACAGCGTGGAGATATGAGAGCTGGCAGGATGCAGGGGCACCGAGAATATGGATGAAGCTACAGCGAAATGGTTTCGCCTCACCATCACTTTCGTTCCCCCCCGAGGATGGCTGAGTGAAAATGGCTGTGAAAAACATGTCGGCTCACTCCCAGAGACACTGCATCATCCATACAGACGAGCATAAACAAAGCTGAATAAACCGTCTTAAGCACAAGAAGTGATTCCTCCGTGTTTATTCGAGGATGTGCTTTCCCCTTCTGTCTGCTAAAATAATCTCACTCCTCAAATTTAAGATGCTCATTTACATAATAACTACATGTGTAGTTCATAAAAAAGCTGTTATAGATTTATTTAGAATTTATATCAAACCTGTAGATCTTTTATGTTTAATTCCAGGCTGATTTACATCATTTTTCAGCACATTTTTAATATTATTAATAGATAAATAAAACACTTATTGTATTACAGCATTCCAGTGAGCGTATGGATGCATGTGATTATTAATAAAGAGATAAATTTGTCTTTAACATGACATTTTCCTCCTAATCTTTTCTCCCAAATGTTAATAAAACTCAATTCTTCCCCCCCTGGCTTAAGGATGGCACAATCATCCTTTTAATGAAATTGGCTTTAAAAAGGTTTTACACCCCCAAAGGATATAGATAAACACAGAGAGCAGCATGTAATCCCTCAATCATAATTAAAACCTGATAATCACCAAATTTAGAGCAACAGGGATTTGGTGGTGTGTTTTTTTTTTGGAGGCTTTAGACGCTTGTTTACTTATTTGCAAATCAAAGGATGGACTCGCGGTCGTCACCTGATCGAAGCTGTTTGATGCGACCCTGGCTGAGGCTGGGGTCGACGGGCAGGAAGTCCTTGAACCAGGAGATCTCTGGGTCCGGGGTGCCGCTGGCCGCACAAAGCATGGTGGCCGTCTTGGTCCGCTCCACCACCTTCAGCTGGGGTCCCATGTCTATACTGGGGAAGCCCAGTGGCAACAGGTCCTCTGGAGACAACAGAAAGAACATGAATTCAGCATCAAACTGATATAAATTGAATCTGGAACAGAATGGACAGAATGGTGGCTCTCGAGCAGATTTTCTCTAAGATAGGAAAGTGTGAGATACTTCTCCTGTTGCATTGTCAAATGTTCACCCTTTCATCCTGGTCCGTGGTGAAACAGAGGACCTGCGATCTGAGAGGCACGGTTCCTCCCTTTAACATCCGCAGAACCCTTGAATGCAGAGATACTAGTGCAGACAGCAGCACCAGTTTAGCCTCCATGATCAAAGCCTGGCGCTTAATCCAGCGACTCATTAGGTGATTTAACAGGCGGGAAAAAGAGAGCAGCTAGCTTTTTAATGTGTTTGACAGGCTGTTTCTGGAAGTGTATAAACACACCGCCCAGTCAGCAGGAGGTACTTCAGCGCAGGCTGCTGACACACACACACACACGCTCGCGTATGGATGCTGTATGTTACTAACCCAGAAACACAGGTGCTCTGCGAGTTTTCAGAGGTGTGGCTCTGCGTTGAGGACCTGAAATGTTCTAATAACGATGCAGAGAGCCGATCAGAAACAGCAGCGGCAATTAGAATCTGGGATCAAGAGGAGGGGCAGGGCGCTGGGGGTAATAAGGACTTGTTAGCGGTAATTGTTGAAATGTACCAACGATTAGAGAGGCCGTTCTGGGATGTGTCTGCACGCATCTGGATGTGTCTGATTATAATGGTGTGTGTGTCCTATAGCTATGTCAAATTCCCAGACTTCAGCCATGTTTTTGGAATAATGCCGTGCGGACACTTATACGTGACAACAAACGAGCACGCTCAGAAAAACAGTTGCTCTCTATCTCAAACACAGCCGAGCGCGCTCACACACACTTCCTGTGTTGAATGGGATTAAGGATCTCAGTGACAACAGACCAGATGGCCAGACACGTATTCATGCTTCCATCAGCCCACCTGTTTTTCGCTTTTTTCTTTTCCCACCTCTCTCTCTCTCTCTCTCTCTCTCTCTCTCTCTCTCTAACAAGCAAACAAACACCTCCTCCATACCTGGAAGTGATGGATAATTCTATATGATCTGACAGTGGGGTTTGAGCGCTCGGATTGAGGTCAGATTGGCTCAAACATTCAGCCAAAACCCGCTCAGAAGTTTGAGCCCTAAAAGCGTGACCACATCAACTTCCCGTGTGTTTTTCCTCCTCTGGGTTACCTGCTGCCTAACCACATGACAGACACACACCATCTGTTCCCACACACACACGAGACGAGAGGCGTTGGAGGTGCCTTGTCAGAGAGACTCTGCTGCTGGTGCTGAAAGAAAACGCCACAAAATCTATCAACAAGACAAAAACCTGGGAGGAAATCTAAAAGATGTTTAGTGTAGCGATCAACCCGCATAAAACCCTTCTGTCATCAGAAAACAGGGACCACCAAACACTCCTCGCCCTCCCCGACTGATCAATGCTAATGATGCACCTGAATGGAAGGAAGTGACACGGCCATTGACGGGAGAAAAAGGAAGGAGAGGAGGGCGATCGATGGACAGGTCAGGAGGCTAGCTCCCCCGAGGTGAGGAATATGCTGGACCTACATCTGCTCCTCTTTGGCCTCCTCCGGATCACCCCCCCATCCCACCCCTGTCCTGCGAGAGTTCAGATGGTCTTTTTATCACTCTGCTGGCTACTACTACATGGACTCCCTGGCTGTTAATTAGTGCGCACCACTGCACTGGGTTTAGGCCATGAACATATGTGTGTGTTTGTGTGTGTGTGCCTGTAGGGGGTCTGGCTCTGTTCTCCAGACAGGTCTCTATTAATGCTGCAGAAGATGGCAGCGTGGGTGGACCTCAGACTGAATAATTACTTAGAAGTTGGAGAAACGGAGCGCTACGTGCAAATAAAGAAAAGCGATGTGAAACCACGCTGTGGTAAATTAGTCTGGAAAGAAAAAAAACACAAATCTGCCAACAATCATCTTCAGACATCCAGAATGCACAAACAAACAAACAAACAAACAAAAACACCTAAATAATCTTTTGGCAGCAGAATAAAACACAAGCAGCTCAAATAAAAAAATATTTTCCACCAACATGTCAGTGTGCGGTCTGGAATCACACACAGCGATGGCTTCATAACAGATTGTGACTCACTGCTGCAGGAGCTGGAACTAATAGTCGTGTTGATTCTGTTCATTAATCCAGCTCTGAAATGGTTCTTTTAAAACAACAATATTCAAAAATACAGATTTAACACATCATCTTTTATACCGTATGACATTTAATATAAAGATTTGAGTCTTCATATTTGAGCTAAACGTCAGTTACTTTACACAACTTTATAGTACTATAAGATACACAACTATTGTTGTAAAAGTAGTAAAGTCTGCAGTAAAAACCAGTTAGTGCAGTAAATCTAATTTATGTTTTAATTTTAACAGTCAAGAACAAGAAAAAGCTATATTTTACATCTCAAAGGTCAAATGCACAAACATCTTTGTGTTGGTGTTTTAGTAAGTAAAGATGGCAGAATGACGGCAAAACACACCGGCTGTGACTGACGTAAGTCAAAATCATGCTTCAGTTACTTTTTCTAAGATGATCCCGACATCAACCAATGGCAAACACAGTACTGGTCAACATCTGGAAATATTTTTCCACACGTCACCTTTGGTCTTTAGCCTGGTGCGCTGCACAACCAGTAGGCTTTGATCACTGGACCTCAGGGACCTGCTGGGGGTGTAGGGACTGAGAAGATCACCAATGTATGATGGTGCTTGTCCATGTAAGGCCCTAAAAACTAGAACCAGGATCTTGAAATGAACCCTGAAGTTAACCACCAGCCAGTGAAGCTGGAAGAGGGGCGGGGTGATGTGGGTGTGTTTGGAGGACTTGGTCACACAAGTGAAAAGCCAGTTGCAGTAGTCTAAGCCTGAGAAGATGAAGGTGTGAACAACAATCTCAAGTTTAGAGCATGGCAGAATGGGACTCAGCTTAGCAATGTTCCTGAGATGGAAGAAAGAAGAGCAAACAAGAGAACTGATGTGAGAATCCAGGGTGAGAGCTGGGTCAAAGGTCACA
This sequence comes from Aphyosemion australe, assembly GCA_006937985.1. Classification (NCBI taxonomy): domain Eukaryota; kingdom Metazoa; phylum Chordata; class Actinopteri; order Cyprinodontiformes; family Nothobranchiidae; genus Aphyosemion; species Aphyosemion australe. The sequence continues at coordinate 560,785 of SSNS01000167.1, read as the reverse complement.
CCAAGATTCCTGACAGAGGGTTTGGTGTGAGAAGCAAGCTGACCAAGAGAGTCTCTGACTTTGGGAACCAGCTTGTCTGGGGCACAGATGAGGATCTCAGTCTTGTCTTCATTCAGCTGTAGAAAGTTCCCTGCCAATGTCCAGGTTTCAATAGAGTCTAAGCAGCTGTGCAACAGCTGCAGCTTAGACATCTCATGGGGCTTAAAGGAGATGTACAGTTGGATGTCATCTGCATAAATATGGTAGAAGATTTCTCTAAAAGAGCTCAGGATATACTGGAGAGGGAGCAGATAGAGGAGGAACAGTAGAGGCCCCAGCACAGAACCTTGTGGGACACCAAGGGAGGTGGAGGAGGACCAAAACTTGGATACAGCCACAGAGATAAGAGGAGAAGCCCTCCAGAGCAGTTCCTGACAGACAGATTTATAGATATATTATTAAGTATTTTTCCAATCTTTTGTTCATCTTTTTCTGTTAAGCTCAGTGAACACTTCCATGAGATATGCAGCATACAATGAGCTCTGGGTTACAGGAGGGTTAAACTGTAAACTCTGGATAGTTTAGGAGTTACACAATCAGAAAACTTCTGCTAGAAAAACTTTCAAGACAAGTTTACTGGTGACACAAGTTCAACTACAGCCTACAGGGATGGAAAACTTCAGCTTGATGAACCAGCTGCAGCATTCCCATCGTACAAATGCTTCCTAACTCAGTGAATATCTGTGTTAAATCATCATACTTTCTATGTTAACTAAGAGAATTGTGGGGTTTTTTTCATAATCAAGATGATTGCTATTAAGGCAATCAGAACAACAGATGAGCATAACGCTGCGGACTCAGATAAAGCAGCAGGCAGATTGCCGTTCTGAACTCTTCAGCACAGTTCACTGGAGATGAGAATAGGGAGCTACAGGTATTCCGCCTGGTTCCTGGATGAGTCAGCGACCGCTTGAAATAGACACTGCGGGCATGGCCTTGATCATACTTTTCACCAAATGAATCATTTATCAAATGCAAACACGGCTGCACAAAAGTCAAGCTTATTTTCTGTCTCCTGGTTAAATTGATAAGATGGCCCGTGGAATTAAAAAAGGCACCATGTGTATGTCCAACAAACACTCTGTGTGTCAACAGTGTGTCGGGGGAACATTGGCAAAGAGTTGGACGGCATTGTTCCCTGGAGCTTTGTGTTTGTGTCTGTTTGTGTGCGTCGAGAGGTTGAGAGTGTACATTTTTGGCCCGGTTATGTTTGCAGAAGGGCAATCAGGCCTGGTGCCCAAAACCAGTCAGCTGAGCCAACCAGATCTGGGCAAATATGCAATATGTGTGTCCGCCGCAGTCGCACACACATACGGCTGTAACAGTGTGGACGGATACACACCCAGTGAGCCAAACACATAATGCATAGAGTACAAACAAACAAACATTTATCCAGGTTTCACAGCTCTGTGTGCCTTTGTACCTCACTCACCTGCACACACACACACACACCGACCTGTTAGAAAACAGGTTGCCTATTCATATTTCAGGTTATTTCAGAGGGAAATGGCAACGTGCATAAAAGCTGATCTCAGGCAGCCTGATTCAGGATTAATCTGCCAGCACTCAGCAGTCTTCAGAGACTCTAATGCATTGACTCCCATAGGCTGCAGAAGGTTCTGTAGGGGAGCACTTTAAATGCTAATAAACCTTTATGATAATAGATCACCAATACAATGCAAATCCAGACCTCGTGGATCAATCATACACCCCCAAAAAACCCGACGTGTCCTCGCCGGCTTCAGAGCGCTGCTGCAGCAGTGAGGGCCGAACACGACGAGCCCACGTGTTCAACACGCAGGAAGAGAAAGAAAAAGAGAAGAACAGAGAAAAGAACAGAGGGAGGCGATGGAAAGTGAAGACGAGGGCATGTGATGAAAGAGACAGTTCTCCTCTCAAGGAGCATAATCCTCTTGCAGGCTGAGTTGATACTCTCTGTTGTTTTCATGCTGAAATACCGCTTGAGCCGCCGGCCTGCCAATGCAGCTGACGCCTGGGGGGAAATCACTGATCTGACTCTGTTGTTCATATGAAGGGTGGTAGCAGAACATCTCTACTCCCCCTCTTTTCTCCCCCGTTCCTCACCTCCCAGTTTTTCCCCCAAAATGGGACGCTGGGAGGTGAGTATAATCAGGATTACTCTGCACGAACCGGGCGTGCACACGCATTCGCACAAACAGCCACAAAGGAAGAAATCAGCGTGCACGAATTCACATGCAGCCGTCAAGGTCGTGCACGTGCACACGTGCATGTGCGGCGCTGCAGAAATGAGAATCTGTCGCCCACCAGAGGTTCTCAAACATGCAGAACTGCAGATATTTCTATCTCCTAAAAGCAAAACAACACAACTGCAGTGTCTATAAGAGGGTGGAGATGGGGGGGAGCTTGAAATATGCAACAGGAGGAGTGAAGTCTGAACAGACAGCGAGGGTCGAGAGAAGATGAACGATGAATAAAACAAAAGAGAAGAAATTAGGAACGGACACTGTGGGTAGGAAGATGGAGCAGGAAGTAAAAAAAACTAAAGGGAAGGAAGAAGCTAATGGGATGGGTGATGATGGTGGCTATGGCACAAAAACAAAGATCTCCCCGACCAGAACCCACCACAGGTCCATCCATTAGGCAGCCTATGGAGCAGCAGCTAACATCCTGTGGCCAGCCACAAGCCCATCACACAGCACAGCGCTGCTATTAGTCTCAGTCAACTCACAGAAAAACGACAAGATGAAACACATCTGAGGATGAAAAGATGGGAGCGGAAGGAGTTGTGAACAGTAATGGGAAAAATCTTCCTTCTAACCCTCTGAGCCTTTTCCCCAATGAACCACTTTTTCTAAAACTGACCCAAGCACAATTTCTGCACACTTGTACTCCTAAAAGCATTTGTGGACGTTGTGATGTGTTCAGGAGTCTGCTGCTCAGCTATAGACTGGCTTCAGGAGCGGCCATTAAATAATCAGACAGCAGCAGTATTCTCTATGTTTCAGGATGTAAATCCTCATTTTCCTGCATTTTTGCATTTGTTTTCATGGTTTAATGTTCTGTTTGTGTGTGTGTGTGTGTGTGTGTGTGTGTGTGTGTGTGTGTCTCTACTTCTTTATGCGTTTTTTCTGCAGTTTTTTTTCTTTTGCATTTTTAATGGTCATTTAAATTCTGACCCGTGCATCCTCTCTGGAACTTTAAATCATCACAAATGATCTTTTATTATATTAAAAACTTTCTTTTTTGGAAATATTCATCTTATTATATAAGTTGTGCTTAGAAATTCATATAAAGGGATACTATGCAGTTTTGACTTGCTTTAGCACCCCCTAGTGTTCGTTAGTGGAACCAAAAGTGAATCTTATCTCCTCGCTGTGCGTTCATCTTTTTAACACCTTAATCTAACTGCTGAAATGTCTCCTCAGCCTTCATTAGTGTCTACAGGAGCGGTTCATCACTAAATCAAACAAATCAGCTGTGTTCATGAACTAAAACATGCAGGAAACATGCTGGAAGCAGACTGCAGTGCCAGGTGTGTAAGCTCCACTTTTATAAGTCCAGCACGGATTGGACCGGCACTCTGAAGTTGCAAGTGCGGTATTCTGGCCACAGAAGGCGGTGGAGGTCTGAGTGACATGTCATTAACCCTGTAAAGGGTCATTTTAGCACAAACTGGCTCAAGAACATGATTTTAAAATATGAAAAAGTTGCATAGTATGACTTTAAAGGCTTGAATGGTATTAGATCACAAATACAACATGTGAGCAACTATGTAAGAAAATATCTTCAAAAGCAATTTTTACCTAAAATAAAATTTATAAATTAACCAGTTTCCAAAAAGCTTTTAGTATTTTAAACTTGTGATTACATTCATGAAGCAAAAAGGGTTTTAGAATTTAGAACAACTTCCATTTCAGCCATAAAATGACTAAATATACAACTGACCTAGAAGCTTAGTAGTAATACTAAAGCCTTGCTTGTCCTTCTGCAGCAGGGACGTTTAAAGGAATGCGTGTTTGCATGCATCTATAGATGCAGGTTGTTGTTATCCATCTTCATATTGCTTCATTTACGGATGTTCTGTTATTTATAGTCAAAGACAGAATGAGACGATCCTTGGAAACAGATCTCAGAGACATAAAGAGAGGTTTATACAGCATAATTAGAGAGAAACCGGCACACACACGCACACACACACACACACACACACACACACACACTGGGCGGCTCGGAGCCTTGAGGTGCCGTTTCTGTGGTAATGTGCTTTAGATTGGAGCTGTGTGTGCAGAGATGATGGACTGGGTAACAGATGGACAGGAGTCTATTCCCTGGGCTACCAGCCTTCTGCTTACTACTCAGCCCCGCCAACTCCACAATCCTCATCCATCTTCTGTGCTCATACACCCCCCACCCCCACCCCAAACTCCTCTGACATCCCATTTCATCTCTATTGTTTCTCACGATCGCGTTGTGTTGCTCAACTTGCTCAAACCTCCCCACTCTCCATCATGCTCCCTCACCTCTCCTCGACCTCCTCCCCCTCACTCTTCCTCTCCTCCACAATCACTCTTGGCAACAAAGGCTTGTTGGCCGAACCAAAGCCTAATCCCACGAATCTTCTTGTTTAAGCGACAGCCTGAGCAGCCACCCTCTGTTTCCTCTTCCAGTCCAGCTGTGCCGGGCCGACGGCCAACACTCAGATCCCAGGCAAACAGCCACATGCTGCAACTTAAGCTCGTAACTTGCTGGAGCGAGGCATTAGATAGGTTTCCCTCCAAGGAGACAGTCAACATTGGATTAACGCCCTCTCTCTGGCCAGGAAGCAGAATGATTACAGCAAGCTGCAATGCTAAAATGCCCCAGAGCTAACACGCTGGCTGGCCCTTTCTGTGGCCAGATCATGCTTGGGCGCACTCAAAAGGACTATAAAAAGAACAGCTCTCTGCAGCCTGATGTGCAGGCAGGGTGTGGTGGTGCACTATTATCACATCTACAGCTGACAGGCCAGTGAGGCTGAAAATGACAGCCCAAACTGTACACATATACATATAAATACATATATTTATACGAATAGATATGTTTACCCTCCTCACCTCTGATAATGTCCAGCTTTGCAGTGACTGCGTCCTCTCCTTCGCTGTTACGGGCCACACACTCGTAGTAGTTCTCATCTCGGGGCGCTCTGAGCGGCTGGATCCTCAGCACGGCTCCGGCTCCTTCATCAAACTCTATAGTCTGATCAGCCAAACGAACACAATGTTAGCAACACGAAAACAGAAAAATGTAAAAAATGTTTCACGCCAGCATCTTAAAGGTGCAATATGTGAGAATGAAGTATTAATGACACCCTGTGGTCAAATTTGGGTACTGCAGCCCATTTTCTAAACACACAAGTGACTTTCTCACTGGCTTACTGTGAGTTTCACGGCTGTTGCCAGATATGGATCAGCACCAGAAGATTCTAAACACGGTAACCCGCAGCAGAATCACGCAGATCATTTAGCTGACCAGTCTTTATTTCCATAACCACACCAACATGGATGCAGCTATCTGGTGAAGCAGTGGTTCTGAATAATCAAACACAATCCTGGGGCACAAACTGCTGAGTCATTTTTACATAATTTTAGAATCATTTATGGTGCAGCATTGCCCCCTACTGGTCAAAACTAGGTGCATAGCGCCGTTAAAGAGACAATGTGTAGTTTTTACCGTTAATCTCAGGAAATATCAAAATGTTGCTGAAAATATATTAAATGATGCCCAGTTGTTGAAAAATATTGGCTGCTTCATAACATATAACCATAAAAATCAGGTCTAAAATACATGGGAGCGGATCTGAGTTTCTGGGCGACACCATATTGGATGCCATGTTTCCTTCTACGGGAGCCCGTGAGGACAAAATGCATTTACTGATTTGTAACAAATGGTTACGAAACCTTCGGCATTCATTGTTGTTGTACACATTTCTTCTCCACTTGCTGCCAGTGATGAAAGGGAGTCTGATGTGCTTGTCATTTTGCTGGAGTTTGCACGCCCAGGGATTTTTGACCCTTTTTACTGAAACACAAAAATACCGCTTGCTTGTAATGATTTAGGTATGTACTGCCCCCTATCGCCAGGGAAAATACACAGTCACTTTAAGTCTGCTGCCTTGTTATAAACGTAAAAAGCTATAATTGACTTTCTGCTTGCACTAACAAAGGCTAACGAACAGTTTCTCATGAACAACGTAAACATGCACATAGCAGGTTAGCCTATAATGCCAAATAATCCAACAGAAATGTATAAATAGTTACAAATACACAGGAGTAACCCACTCATAACTGATTATCTCACAACCTGTCTGTTACTCAACAACAGGACAGCTTAGAACTTGGACTTGACCGTGAAAACAGGCTTCTTGAGGACCTTTTTCACAGTAATATTGAGTTGTTGATCATTGAAAAAGTAGCTTGAGAGTTTTTAGAGCCAACTATTTGCTTCTAATTCACTGTTAGCATTGTTAGCTCAACATTAGCCTAGCCTGCTTCACCCGATGTTAGAGTAAAACAAAAAGATGCCGTGGCTTCTTAGGGGTACAAGAAATAACTTCTAGGTCGCTCCTGTTTACTGGCTTAGGATCTTTAAAAAACACTGCTGCATTTTGCCCGCCGGTGTCCACCGCAGCGTTATCTGGCACAGACTTGGCAACCCCGCGGGCTCACAGATTATAAACAAAGACTTCGTCCCTCTTTAGCTTGAAAGGAGAAAAACGTACAACCCCCCAGCTGGCTGAGAAGGAAATCTGTTTCCATGTAACCTTCTCTCAACATGACTGAGACATTAGACTGTTTTGTGATTATTTCAGTGGGAAATTCTTACATATTGCTCCTTTAAAGTGGTTTTTATTTATACTAATAATTACAGAACCATCATTAACTTTATAATTTTCCTCCCTGAAACACAAGAGGTCAAACACACAGGTGGAATAAGCAACTGTACACACTCCTGACACTGTACTTACCCACATGTGAGGTGGATCTCAGTTTCCTGTGTCTTTAGGATTCAGGTCACACCACTGCATCGAGTTACAGTCAGGCCTCCATTTAAATAATAAAAACACCTCCTCCTATCAGCATTTAGTAGAAACTTAAGTCTAACAGCATCTGCTGAGTGACCAACAGCGTGCACAGCGATGCGTTCCCCTCCTCTTTGTTGTGTTTTAATCAATTTTTGAAATAGTTTGGCGCTCGTTCGCCCTCTAGCCTGAGGTTAGCAGAGAAAATTGATATCACTCTCATTAATCTGTCACGCTGAAGCAGCCGAGTCATTCGTTTATTTCAGCAGCTGGATTACGAGCCTGACTTTGTTCAAAGTGTAAAATAATCCATTTATCACTAACTGGAAAGGTTACCAATTACCATCTTCTAGGCCCGTGCGATAAAAAGACACAGCAGCTCAGACGAGAAAACAAACGTTTAGGAGTCTTATCATCCTCTTTTATCTGGGCAGATTTGTCATTTTAAAGGAACAGGTTCACGTGTTTTTTGCGTAGACGCAGCACTTCTCGTATGCAGCTGTTTTAAAGTTCTGTTTCCCAGAAGACCCGGTCTGATCTGATGGGTCAGCTGATTTCCACCAACATTAGAGCGCGAGGCAGCTGCTCTGACTGAAGCGTGCCAAGCAGACGGGCATTATGCACGTTAGCTAAATTGTGATGTAAACAAGTGAAGATGGTCTGGACCGCAAACGAGTCAGGAGTAACGCCTTCTGGGTGGATTTTAGGCTTAACTCTGCAGACTTGTTTTATGAATAACACTTGGTTCACCTACGACGTTTTGTTTTGTGTCTGAGCAGGTTTCCCCCTGACTTCTGCTCTTTATGCTTAGAGAACTAATAAACTTCTAGCTCCTATAGTGAATAAACATGAGGGTATCTCTGCTTTCTACAACATGCTGAACATTTCTTCTAACTGAAGTCGAGCAGTGGCACATTAAAAATGCAAAACGCGTTCTTAAAAATGAATATTAAAAGTGGTGCATTATCTCACAACCTGCTGCTGTATCTGAAGCATAAGATCAACGTATTATTTATGACAGGAAAGGGAAATGTGCTGTTTTTTCCCCTGGCTGTGCTCCTGTACGACTTAAGCATTGTGCACTGTGACAACCACCTCGATACGCTGGGAGTTGACCTTCTTGCCCTTCTTGTTCCAGAAGACGACAGGCTTGGGGTTGCCGACGGCCTGACACACAAATGATGCCACGCCCCCTGACACTCCGATCTGGTCCGTGGGAATCTTGGTGAACTTTGGAGAGGCTGAATGACAGGAAGAGGGATGGAGAAAAAAAAGGATAGTATGAAAGCTGACATCTTCATACCCCGAAGACATCAAACCATCTGAACTAGCAACAACTCCCTGCCGCCCACGCCCCATTTCACCGCCAGTGACCGGTCAGGCTGACTTGTGTCCTGATGGCTGCGCCATTGTGCTTACTTCCTGGGTATCATCTAGAGGACAAGCTGAAGGACTTCCTGTGGGTCATAAATAAAAGATGGGGCTGGGCTTCGGAGGAACATCTTTCTCTCCCTCTGGTTTCTTTTTTATATATTTATTCCTCTGCGTGTTTGTGCTTCCTCCATGGGAGGACTCTCGAGCACAGCAGAAGCTGTCATGACACGTGAGCGTTTCACAGGTAGGAGAAGTGTTGGCTGAAGATTCACAGCATTATAATTGGTTTAAATGTATTAATACCAGAGGCGTGATTTTGTGCCTGCAAACGCCACACTTCCGTAGATTTGCTACGGATCTTAATAAATGCTCATTAAACGTTCCTGCTCGGCCTCGGCGGGAGAGTCCAGGAGAACAATCCCGGTGATTACGTTGTGACGTTGAAAGCGCCGCTGTTGCCCTCTGCAAGAAAACAGCAATTTCCAAGTGTGATATTGAACCAACAGCACTGAACCTACACTTTTCTCAGTGGCTGAGTCAGATCAGTGAAACAACCACACGCTATCTGTCTGTGGCCTGTTGCCATGGCGCCCGGCTTAACTCCTCTTCAGCGACAGAATCGCAGCTATCCATCAGGGCGAAGTCAGGATGACCCTTACCATAGCAACCTGGAGCCCTCCCTCCCTGCATCTGGGTGGGCGAGGTCTTATTGTGGTGGAGGAAAAATAAAATTAATGAAGCCTCTGCCCGTCAAAGAGTCCCCGGCAGATCTGCCAACCTGTTTGAACGTCTTCCCACGCCCTTCGCTTTCAAACGGCCACACGGACCAGCTTCCGATTTCTGTGTCGGAATATCACGGTGACAGAAAGGGCGCTCCTCCGCTTGCTGCACTGTGTTTTTGAGCAGGATCACTCTGAGTGTCAGAAATAACGTGGTTACATTTTATGCTTGCCATAATCCTGAGCAGGAAGAAGCAAAAACGCACGATGAATAGTCAGACTGAACAAATTTATCCTCGCCAGATTTAGACGCAGGAGAAGGATATTTTCTGCCTGTTAGACTCTTAGAAATACACACACTGGAGGAGAAATCTGCACCTTTTCTCCTGCCAATAATTTGTGGGCTATCAAAAGTAGGAAAAGAAAGAAGAAAGCCACGGCTGAAACCGCTTCCTCTTTTCTATCGGATTATGAATGAATTTCATGTTCGTCTTAGGGTTTTTCGTGGCTTTATGTTGAATCCGAAATGTTTTCTATGTTCTCTTAAATGACCTTCAACACAGATCCTCGTGCAAAACCGACCCCATGGGCAAAATAACCACTTAAGCTTCTTCCAACAGCCGGAGAAAAGCCCGACAAGGCTTCGGCTCTGAATGGATTTGCTCTCAACGAAAACCTGTTATGATCAGGAGGTTCTCAGGAACAAAAAGGAATAATCAGGACCCTTTTTCTTTTAATCAGCAGGTTTCACTCCGCCGGTGCGGACCACAACGGGTCTGATTTTAATGGAACACCTTGGTAACTTGTGATCGTTTGACTGAGAGACCGGCTCAGACATAACAGGAAAGAGCAGGTAGGACTTCACGGTCGCTAAGTGGCAGAAAAGTTATGAGACTTGGAGTTTTCCTCTGATCAGGTGAGACAAATCTGGGTTTGTGGGGAATTTGTCTTCAGAGAACAACTTTAGATTGAGTGTTAAGCCTTCTTTCCACCAGACGTGATAGCGGCGTTTTACCCGCAAGCTCCCTTCCAACCGGGAGCAAAAGCATTCCACGCCACTGGTCCGCAAAGTTGCAAAATCCCGTGAGAACTGCAACACCACGCGTGATTTCAGAAGTCCACACAATACCAAGCAAGGAGAAAGACGGCTGCATGTATCCAAAAAGGTCTGTGATTTATTTTCTCTTCTGTTTACATCGGCTATGGGGGTTTCACAGGAAATGACATGGGTTTATCTGCACGTGACTTTTATTTTGAAAGTTTGCAGATGTTTTACACTGCTTTCGTGTTTGACTTCCTGTCTGGCTCGATTTAAACTGCGGAGTTTGACGTGGTTTGGAAGCGTAGCGTCCCTCCGCTTCTGGGACACGTCCAAAACGTTTCGCTGTGCTGCCGGTGGAAAAGAACCCGTCCACTATAATGATGGCTAATTGCCGCAAAGTACGTTTCGCGACGCTTTCACGTCCGGTGGAAAGGAGGCTTTACAGTAAATATGATAAATTCACTTGTTTTGGGTTTAAACGTTGACTTTCTCCTGTTTATTAAGTGAGTTTCTTCAAATTGAAGCCAACTTACAGCAGGTAAGATATAAATAGTTCATACGTTTTCCACAAAAAACATGATTTAGCCCTTATATAACCCTTTCATTTTCTAACGTTTTTGTTCTTTGAGCACAAAAAAATGCACTAAGGGGATATAAGGGTTATGAGCTCAGAACAAACACTTTTATACTTATTTTTTAGTGTACGAATGCCCTATAGTGCACAAGAAACAATTTTTTTACTTTCTGTCACCTTAGGGGATCAGTACATATGTGCAGAAAAAAAAGTCTGATTTAAAGATGACAGATGCAATCAGAGTATGATGGGCTCAGGGGAAAAATGCATTATGGGAAAAATAAGAAAGTCAAATCTGGACACATGAACAACATGAATCAAATAAAATATTCTTTACTATTTTTCGTAATGTTGAATTTGTTTTTCATATAAAAAAAATCACAAATGTGCGTAAAAGCAGGAGAGATGCACTGTAAAAAATTATTTTCAAGAAAGTAAAAAAGCCTTGTTTTTAGACATTTTATCTTATTACTAAAAATAGAAAAAAGTTAAGTGAAAATCAGCACTACTTAAGGTAAATATTCTTAAATATGATCACATTTTCTTGTTTTGAGAACCAATTGGCTGAGCAAAGGTTTCTTGGCTAGAATCCTTAAAACAAGCAAATCAATTTAACATTACAGTAGATTCACTTTTTCATTCTAGACTAAAAAACAAATAAAATGTCTAAAAACATTTTTTTTTACTTTCTTGAAAATCTGTTTTTGCAGTGTAGGGCAGCTCGTTTAACACATGGTGTAAAATTCCCATAATTGGATAAATAAATGAGAATAATCTAGTCAATGTTTCAATAAGAAACTAAAATGTATAAAATGTTGCTTTGCACAAGGATGGTGGTCCCAAAAAAACAAACTAGTGTTATCTAAATTTATCTCTGCTTATGAAACTCCTCATCTCAGTGAATATATTTTTCTAGCTGCTCTGTGGTGTAGGTGGTCCAAAGGCAGCTGTTGTGTAATTCTGACTTTTTTCTGCAGCTAAAAATAATTCAGAAATATTTTTGAGTCAAAGGAGCCTCAAAGTGGTTACACAAACAAAAAATAATACAATAATAAAAAAAATCCATTTGAAACGCGGTTCCATCTTTATACCTTATTTCATTAGGAGGGGAAAAAATCATCTTGGTGACATTTTCTGAGCAGTGATCGCTGAGAGGGTGTGTGTGTGTGTGTGTGTGTGTGTGTGTGTGTGTGTGTGTGTGTGTGTGTGTGTGNTTCCATCCATCCATCCATTGTCTTCCGCTTATCCGGAGTCGGGTCGCGGGGGCAGCAGCCTAAGGAGGGAAGCCCAGACCTCCCTCTCCCCAGCCACTTGGGCCAGCTCCTCCGGGGGAATCCCAAGGCGTTCCCAGGCCAGCCGAGAGACATAATCTCTCCAGCGTGTCCTGGGTCTTCCTTTGAGTCTCCTCCCGGTTGGACGTGCCCGGAAAACCTCACCAGGGAGGCGTCCAGGAGGCATCCTAATCAGATGCCCGAGCCACCTCAACTGGCTCCTCTCGATGTGGAGGAGCAGCGGGTCTACTCCGAGCCCCTCCCGGATGACCGAGCTTCTCACCTTATCTCTAAGGGAGAGCCCAGCCACCCTGCGAAGAAAACTCATTTCGGCCGCTTGTATTCGCGATCTCGTTCTTTCGGTCACTACCCAAAGCTCGTGACCATAGGTGAGGGTAGGAACGTAGATCGACCGGTAAATTGAGAGCTTCACCTTTCGGTTCAGCTCCCTCTTCACCACAACAGACCGGTACAACGCCCCCATCACTGCAGACGCAGCACCAATCCGCCTGTCGATCTCACGCTCCACCCTTCCCTCACTCGTGAACAAGACCCCGAGATACTTGAACTCCTCCACTTGGGGCAGGACCTCGTCCCTGACCTGGAGAAGGCATTCTACCCTTTTCCGACTCAAGACCATAAAATTCCCATAATCGGATAAATAAATGAGAATAATCTAGTCAATGTTTCAATAATAAACTAAAATGTATAAAACGTTGCTTTGCACAAGGATGGTGGTCCCAAAAAAACAAACTAGTGTTATCTAAATTTATCTCTGCTTATGAAACTCCTCATCTCAGTGAATATATTTTTCTAGCTGCTCTGTGGTGTAGGTGGTCCAAAGGCAGCTGTTGTGTAATTCTGACTTTTTTCTGCAGCTAAAAATAATTCAGAAATATTTTTGTGTCAAAGGAGCCTCAAAGTGGTTACACAAACAAAAAATAATACAATAATAAAAAAAATCCATTTGAAACGCTGTTCCATCTTTATACCTTATTTCATTAGGAGGGGAAAAAAATCATCTTGGTGACATTTTCTGAGCAGTGATCGCTGAGAGGGTGTGTGTGTGTGTGTGTGTGTGTGTGTGTGCGTGCGTACGGACCACTGAGGCAGGAAATGTGTTGAGATGTAATCAAGAAGCTGATGAGAAACATGCTGATGGGACCTCCCGCCTTATCAAAACACATTAACAACACCACAGTTCAGGGCTGATGTACTGACAGGCCGGGATTTGCTCCTCGACTGACGCCCACACTCACTCACAGATGCAGAACACCATGCACACACACACACACACACACACACACACACACACACACATGCAGAACACCATTCACACACACACACACACACACACAGATGCAGAACACTATCCACACACACAAGAAAACATATACACACACGTATATAAACACGCATATACAGTTTTCTGCATCACGTCACAGACTGAAGAACACACAAAGCAAGAAAAGAAAAGGCAGCCACAGAAACATACCTAGTGCTGCACACACGCTGCTCCAAGGTCTGGTTAGAAGGATAATCAAAGGCAGCAGGAGAATCACGGGGGATGGATGAAGGCAGAGGCCCAGGATGGGCCGCCTGGACTGGGCCAGGACTCTGCCCGGCTTACACAAACACATGGCACCACCGTTGGGCTGGTTGGAGGCGACAGAGATGCAGGTGGGGCTTCACTCAGCAGGAGTAGGCACTCTGCAAACACAACAAAAAGAGGTTTTCTAGAGTGAACAAATAGAAAAGGAGACGGTGAGACATGATGCAGCAGTCTGTTATGAAGTCTGAACCTGTTTGGGTTTATTTCTCACCTGATGAGAACTGGTTCACCTGGTGAATGAGGCTCCGCCCCTTTCCATTTAACCAGCAACCATAATTCAGTGAATGTTAATAAACATCTTTTTCTGGATGTCAGCCCGTTCTTCTGACCCAGGAGATGTTGGGTTGCACATCCCACCTGCTACCAGCTGGATTTAAGCCTGCTATGGAATCCTTAAGGTGCCGACTGGTCCCTGGTTCTGAGTCAGTCTCTGGAGAGAGCAGCTCATGTGATAACTAAGATAAGGGACATTTTCTGATTCATCGGTCAGGATCTGAAGTTTATGAAGTTTGGAGAAGTCTGAAATATCTCTTTTACGGGAAACTGAGAGGAAATTATATAATATCTTGATGTGACTCATTAAAACCATAATCATGGAACAGAAACAACTCTAAATAGAAATGCATCGATTCTTGTTTTATATGAGGATAGCTCTGACCTGCCAGTACCAAATCTATTTCTTATTTATGTGAAAGAACTGTAATTAATGCATTTTATTCATGTTTTTATTTTCTGATTAATTTGAAAATATGTGGTAGGAAATTCTTCTTTTATTAGGGTGAACTAGTACTGACGTAATATGAGTTAAAATGTCAGATTTTTATGGATTTATTGTTGTTTTACTTGATGCCAGACAATGATGAGTTCTCGGATTGTAAAATTGAAACGTGATATTTGAGTTTCAGATTGGCCGATCACCATTTAATCCCATTGTGCTGAGTGTGGCCCAATTTTAATCCCATCAGATGTTTTCTGGGGTGCATTCCAAAGACAAATTCAGCAAAACCGTACACGTCAGATTAGGTTTTCTAATTTAAAGACCAAGTTCACATTTTCAGAGGTCTCTGGTATAAATGAATGCCTTGTGAGTCCTCCTGTTGGGGAAAAAGTGCTGGCGCTCCTGTTTCAGGAACTAGAAGTGAGCCAGAGGAGATGTGAGCAGAAGACAGCAGGATTTGGAATCTTATTTCCTGATTTTGGACATCTCGCCTCTGATTGGCTAACAGCAACACGACTCTACCACTGACTCTGTTTGCTCTGCAACGTTGATGTTTTATCTCCACAAATAACACAAGCCTGGAGGAGTTCTGCTGTGTGGTGGAGATGCTAATGCTAGCGGTTAGCTTCTACTAGCAGAGACGTTCTCTGCTGATTCCTGGACGCTAAACCAACAACAGCCTTCCCCGTTGCGAGTCAAGATGGTTGAGTCCACGATAGGGGTAGACTGATATATCGGGCCGATATCTGTCCTTAGTAAAGCCGATTTAAAGTCAGGCGCATCCGTGGGCTGCCCAGTGCTGTTGCCGAATTTAATTTAAATATATTTTTAAGTTCACTAATAACATTTGCATTATAAATACTCTAAATTAACTTTATTTAGGTGTCTGACTTTGACACTGAGCAGTGCACAAAGTTAAGATACAACAGTTATATTCAGAGTTCAACATTCAAAGTTTTTTGCATCAACTGATGTTATTAGTGACATTTTAGCATGACAATAAGGTGGAAAACATCTAGATATTGGCCTTGAAAATGGGCCCATAACAATTGGCGGTACATATCAGCATCGGTAATGGTGATAGAAACACCAATATCAGTCGACCTCTATTCCATGACTGCAAATTTTCAGTGTGACGTAGATCTGACCGGCTTCTCTAATCCGAGCGGTTCCCCATCTATGTTATATCGGCAGCTAACGAAGGAAATAGGGGTAGAAGACTATTTTCATGTTCAGTCTGCGTGTTAAACTCTGATCATAATTCGTGAACTTGGCCTTTAAAGTGAGCACTTTTGACTTCTGGGATTAGAAGTCCAACCCTGACAGAACTAATGCCAGAACAATAACGACAATTACTCAATAGCTGTAGCAAAAAAAAAAAAAAAATCCTGAACAAAATAGTTTTCAGCGTACTGCAGCTGTATTAATAAGACTCGTTCTCTAGTGAGCCGTGAAATGAGCCGCAGTGATACAGCTTTAAGAGTCTCTTTTTCCCACTTCGACGTCCTCATAATTTCATTTCGGCTTCGGCCTAATTCCTTCTCAGCTTTCAGTATTCTGGTGTTCATTTGGCATACAAAAAGTGTTAATGCAATAATTCACCCAGAGTGTGTCGCAGTAATGGAAAACATTTAAACAAAGAGGATTTGGAGGGAAGAGGGTGTGTGTGTGTGTGTGTGTGTGTGTGTGTACATATGTGCACATATGGTTTGCGAGCCCGATTGGTCAGGTTACACACCAGCATTATGAAACCAGTCGGTTTATGAGTCCATTTTAAATTTTTTTGTAATTCGTGACTTTTAAAATGTTGTAATTTTTGACAAATATAAAAAGTAAGCATCGTTAATAGATTATTACTAACTTTGTAACTGATATTATCATTTTATTTAGTTCTTTCAGCAACTTAAACTTTCTTCTGGTTTTTATGGCCAATTTTAAAATTGGTTACGTAAACCACATCGTGTGTGTGGTATAAAGACCGCCATGTTGTCATGACCTCATAATGCCTGTCAAATGTCATATTTGTAATGCCTGTATGCTCTGATAAGTTTTTTATTTTTGAAGTGAGACTTTTCTTTCATGTGTAAATTCAAACATTTTGACATACTGTTTGTGTTCACCAGATTACCCGTTTATGGGGAAAGGTGTGTCCCCACAAACCACCACCAAGGCATAGTGGTTTCATAAACCATAAATGCATGCATGTGTGTGTGTGTGTGTGTGTGTACTCATCTATACATCAAAGTGAGGACCATGACGAGCTTTTCACCTGTAAAGTGAGGACCTTTAGTAGAAAAGTGAGGACATTTGCCCGGTCCTCACTTTGGTGCAATCTTACAGAGCTCTACTCGTTAGTTTTAGAGGTATGGTGTGAATTAAGTTTTAGTTAAGGTCAGGAATAGATCAGCATGGGTTATGGTTAGGGTATGGGTTAGGGATAATACAGTCAAAAAAATTAACTAAAATGAATGGAAGTCAATGGTCCTCACTAAGATGGTTAGACAAGAATGGGTGTGTGTGTGTAACTAAATTCATCAACAGAGAAGCAGTAGCTTTAATAGAAGGGGACCCCTCTTGTGGGTCGGGGATCATCGTGCACAGAGTCGCTCACATCTGGAAGGCTCAGCATAATTCAGCTCTGTCTGCTTGCACAAGCTGTGCAGAAGCTCCACGTCCTCTAGTCAATAACTCCTCAGTCTTATCGAGCTCTGCTCACCCCCCCACCACCCAAAGATGTGTCGGAGCGCAGGTGGGGAGGCCAAATGAGAAAGGAGCCTTTGTTAACCTGTCATACATCACACATGCATGCTTCTTTTGAAGAGGCCATAAAATGGAACATATATGCACTCGGGGACTCGTCATACATATTCACAGGTGACGGGGCAGCACTGTGATCAGCACATAAATATGCGTGAGCACCCATAAGTACTCTTTCACCCTGACATCCTCGATAAAAGCCGGAAGAAACGGATGAGCCGAGATTTCTTAATAAAACTGGCATTTCTGGTGAGCTGCATGTTCAAAGACACCCCCCCCCATACTTATTTGCTAATGACCTGTTGGAGCATATTACCGTCTTCCAGCCCCCGGACTAAAAATAACCCGACCGAAAACAGGTTTATCTGATACGGGCTCTTCTCCCTGCCACTCTGCCATCGCCCTTATCTAACGCTGCGTAATAGCTGCTGAAAGAAAAGCTTTCAGCGTCTCCTTTTCAATTGGACGTGATAAGGGAAAAATCAGATCAGCGCTCGTTCAGCCACCATTGGCAGCATGTTAAGTAAATTCCCCTCTCTCAGAAACTCGATTTGATTGCGTTAATCTGAGCTGGGCGACCGTCCGTTGTGCTCACGGCCATTAGACGGCCAGGTGTGCTCCGGCGTCGGTCCTGTCCACTGGATTTGCCGCGTCCTTAATGTCTCTCTGTGACCAGATCCTGACCCTATAGATCATTTGCAGTTGATCCACTCCTCGGTGTTGTCTTTCACCTGCTGACAAACCACCTCTTTGCTCTACCTCCGCTCTAGTCTCACACCCTCCAGCTAATCCCTCCATCTTACCCTCATCTCACTCCGGTATTAGTCTCCATGTTCCTCAAATCTCCTCTTCTGCTATTCTCTTTCATCCCATTCCACTTTCCCCCCCCTTTTATGCTTCCTCCTCACCCTCCTTGTTAACCTCTTGATGCCATCTTCCTCTGAAATACCCTATCATTCATCTCCTTTGCTTTTTATAGACGCCCTAATCCCTCCTTGTATACAAATCCTCTTCCTCTCCCCCAGCTGTCCGGCACCGGCTGCTCCAGCTGTTGTTGGACCATCGACACGCTTCAAACAAAAGGGCTTACAGCATCCTACAGCTGTGGCTGATGAGGGAAGATGCCAACACAGATACCCAAAGGCAGTCGACCAGTCTAGCCGGGGCACGCTTCCGCTGGTGCTTAATGGTGTTAAAATCCCTCTTCCTCCTCTCTGGACGAGAAGATAAAAAGCAATAAATCGCTTGGCTCGTTGCGGAAGCTGAATTAAAAGGAGTAAGCATCGTGAACATGGATTTTCTCATGACTCAGACCTAATGTATTCTCCACCCCCCCACCGTAGAGATATGACAGCCTGCTTCCTCTGATCATCTGCCTCAGCATCCAGAAAGCGGACAGCAGGGGTTGGTCTTATTACCTTTTCTGAGTAACAACACAGATGGTCAGCCAGACAGATAGATTGATGGTGTGTGTGTGTGTGTGTGTTGTGGGGGGGGCTATTTATTGCTGGGAAGTAGATAATGACACAATAGCTCAGGTGGTGCAATGTACACCGGTTATTGTGCTCCATCAGAGCTGATGGAATAACATTGTTTAGGTGGGGTCCAACCTGCCCCGCCTCCACTGGGGGAGGGGGGGGGGGGGGGGGGGGGGGGCTTTAGATGACAACACGCACTTTTTTGTTTTTCCTCACCTTGCCCCCACCCTCCCTCCCCTCCTCCCCCACCTTACACATGATGCCTCTCACCACAAGTGGGTTGGGAGGATCTCAAAAGGCCCGTCACCATGACAACGCGCCGCGAGCACTCACAGAAGACCAGATCTGTTGCCTGTGGCAGAATGCTGTAGTCGTGAGAAAGCGCACCTGATAAGAACTTTGTGTTCTTTGGATTTATTTTAGATTTTATTTGCATCCACTCTGGGGGGGGGGGGGGCTTAACGGGTGCAGAGGACGGCGTGCTTACTGGAGGAAGAAAACCCCCAAAAGCACCTTTATTTATTTATTTAAATTATTATAAAGCACCAAAATAAACAAGCAGACATTTAGTGAAGGATTCATAATATATGAAGTGATGTCACTTCATGTTTCCATGACCCTGGGCGCACACACACACACACACACACACACACATGCACGCACGCACGCACACACACACGGCAGATGGCGAAGCATCATGGGGGAGATTGGCACTCACTCTTTCACACACACTTGCCTCCCTTTGCTCTCTCCTAAACACACACAACCCACAAACGCATGCACACACACACACACACACACACACACACACACACACACACACACACACACACACACACACACACACACACACACACACACACACACTCGATGAGGATCAGAGGCACAGGATGAAGCAAGGCTTACTGCAGGCATGAGCTATACCGCCCTGGTTACATTTTTAGCAGAGGAAATAAAATATCTGAAGCTCCTCTCTGACAAGAAAACACACCTGTCACTCAAACACCACGGCTCCCTGCCCTGAATTTCAATGAATCTGGAGACCCGGGTTTCTCCACTAAATCGCTATCGGTCCTGCTTCATGCTGCAGACAGCATGTGAAAATTAGGATGGCGGCTGCGCCGTGACACCAACATGCATCCAAACGGCGTTATCTGGGGGGAAATACTGACAAACAGCAATCACGCTTCCATCTTTATACCTGAACCAAAGCTGTGGAGANGGACAGCGATGAGAGTTTCAAGGGAGAGCTCTAGTTGAGTAATTATTTATAATGTCTGCACGTGCAGCTTTCCACCAAACTGTTCATGGTGTGATGGGGGTGCAGGAGTGATAACGTGGGAATGAGCCCACCAGGGGAGAACGCATCACATCACACTGATCTGCATCTGCACCAGCAGAGCTGAGAGCTAATCAGAGCAAATCTTCCAGAGCAGAAAGCCAACTCTTAAAACTGGAAGCTGTCCACTGCCATCACCGGAGCAGGCCGAGTCTGAAGAGATGCTGACTTACAGCAGAAAGAAATTAACGACTCTGCTGTGGACATCTGTTAACCATTTGCTGACCCACCCAGAGAGGTTGAGTCATTGTGATTAATCATGAAGGACCGCCAGAAAAAAATCTCTTTAAAATTACCACCTAATAGTAAAAGCTCCTGTCAGGTATCAGAACACGGCTCTGCAAAGAGCTGAGTGAATAATAGGATTTGTTTCCTAGTCTCAGCTCTAACAGAAAAAACAGAAAAACAATGCAACTGAAAATAAAAAAGCATTATTTAAATTAGTTTCTCATATTTCTTTTTCATGCTTTCATTTTGTCATACCTGCACACACACACACCCTTCTGTAGGCTACGCTAACACGTGTATTCCGTTGCATGTAACGATGGTAGAACAAAGACAAAACACTTCAGCTGTAAATGATGTGTAAACATGCGCTGCAGCAGTCTAAGTAACATTTTTCCATACACTTCTATTTCTAGCCATCAAAATTCTGGAAACAAATAACCACGTTTTTTAGAGCACTGACTTCCTGTTTGGACATCCAGGTTGCCGTAGCAGCTCTTGTATGCTTCTATAGCAGCATTTTGAATTTATGGCCATTTCTCGTTGTCCAATATGTTCTTGGCAAGTACACCAGAAAGACCTTTCTACAAGATACGGGAGGACGAGGGCGGCATTTGGAAAAGAAACGTCATGGAAACGTGCCGCTTTATGCTACGGTTAAAACAATGACCTACTTGGGCCGGCGTTGATGACGTTTCACAAGTACACAAGTTCAGACAAGAATGCATATTGAGAAACAGCTGATGGGACTGATTAATAAAGTGAAAATTTATGCATAATTAGTTATCAACATGTTTTGAACTAGTGTGTGAAAATTCCAAAATGTCTTCTGATGTCAGACATTTTTATGTACCAGTAATGACCTTTTACTCAGTTTACTGTCCTTGTACAGGTTTTAATCCCAACCAAACAGCACAACTCCACTATTTGATCATTGGTGCATACTGTGCCTGCAGCCTCCTTAAAGATACACTGGGGAGATTTGGCTTGTTTTAGCACCCCCTAGTGTCCGTTAGCGAAAGCAAAAGTGAAACATATCTAATTACTAATCTAACAGCTGAAATGTCTCCTCAGCCTTCATTAGTGTCTACAGGAGCGGTTCATCACTAAATCAAACAAGTCAGCTGTGTTCATGATCTAAAACATGCAGGAAACATGCTGGAAGCAGACTGCAGCTCCAGGCATGTCAGCTCCACTTTACTAAGTCCAACAGAGACCGGACCGCCACTCTGAAGTTGCAAGTGTGGTATTCTGGCCACAGAGGGCGGTGGGGGTCTGAGTGACATTTCATTAACCCTGTAAAGGGTCATTTTTGCACAAACTGGCTCAAGAACATGATTTAAACATATGAAAAATGTGCAAAGTTTAAAATGTTAACTTTAGATGTTTCAAAAGCTAAAAAGAATATTTGCTTATAAGACACGCCTTGTTGGTGATCAATTTGTTTCTTTCTGAGGTTAATCATTCAACTATAGCCCAGGATGATCAGTATTTAGCCACGCCCTTTTTTCAGCTGGAGGCAACAGTTTAATTAACTGATCATCTACAGCTAACAGGGTGATTTTCCACTTCCACAGCAACATTCTTGCTGTGTTACCCTCTATCTAATCCCAACATTAAGAGAAACAGCCAGCACAGCTTTTCCTGCTGCACATCAACGATATTGCAAAACCGGCTTCCCTGTTATTTTGCTCCATGTCTGAGTTTAAATCACTGTTAAGGGGCTTTTTTTTAAATTGGATGCACTTTGTTTTTTGTTCATTACATTTATATGCCAGAACTACGTCAACACGCATTCAGGATGATGAACAAAAAGCAGGGAAGGGGTGGGGAAGGTGATTAACCAAACTAACTTTCTATTTGACCTCAATCTCTGCAGGTCTAGGATGGTGCAAAGCTGCCGTAGCCCAACAGTGGTGCAGCAAATGCACACCCACGCACCTCGAATGGGGCACCAAGGTCAGACGGACCAACGCAACCACAAAGAGGCATCTCATAATGGATGGCCTCAGACGAGCCCAGCAACAGATGGACTGTATCCTGCTAAGCAGAAAGTGTATTACCTGGCTGTACAAAAGTACGTATAGAGCCGATTACTGGAAGGGTCAGGGTGGATCACAGCAAGGAGGAATTATTGCTGCTGGAATGAAGTATTGGTAGAATCTGACATTAAAATGTCTCAGTTTTTCATGATAAGCATAAATAATAACCTATAAATGGCAAACGTGTTACGACATAAAATATATTCTTAAATCTGGATAATTTTACCAAACGAGTGACAGTAATCAAACGTTAGCATTGCTCTGCTATCCGTTTACCTCATTTTGTTCTAAATGTGATCAATTCAGCGTCACAAAAAATGTGTGAAAACCTTTCAGCTTCCATCTGCTTCAGCTGAAAAGATGAATTCCATTTAAGCCTCGTCTGACAGGTGAAAGTTTGTAACCTGACAATAGAACGAGATGGATCTGAATCTAAATGCAGACACCTTCGTAACGTTTAACCAGCTGAACGCAGGCAGAGCTCCCAGACGCCCGAGCAGTCGCTGTAATTTCTCCAAGCAGCCTCTCACTCTGCTGCCTTCTTCCTCCTCAGACGCAGCCGATCATCTGTGCAGCGGCTCATTACGCAGGCTGATGCTTGAATTCTTGTTAACTCCCTGTCCAATTAGCATCCGAGACTGGCACAGACACTTATCCTAGGAAGAGAGTACTGTACGTACATACTGATGTCCACATAATTATGCACATGCGTGTACGTGCCTAATAGTTAAACAGTGCTGACATCAGAAAAGCAGGATTGTGTATCATTGTCCAATTACGGAGGGTCAATTCCAAACTCAAGTGTAATTTGTGTGATTGCGTCTGGAAATAAATCTGGAAGACATTTATTTTGAACGCACCACCAGTGGTGACACGCTGCAGCCAATTAGGGAGCTTCCTCTGAGGCAGGACAAAGGCTCTCTGACAACAGAGCACCTTCATTCTCCCGTTATCTTCCTGGCCATCTTTGCATTTCGGCTGCTCCATGCTAACGATACGTGGCAGCTATTTTTACCACCCAGAGAGCTCTTTGTTCTGTTTAAATACCAGCACAAAGACTGAGATTTCCTATAATAAACCAACAAGGACGCCACAAATACAATAACTCTCCTCGTCGAGCTATGGAATGGAATATTAAACAAAAACACCAGCAACACGGCGTGACTCTGCCACTACTGGGTCCAAGTTTTCACTCACGGCTACCTTGTGCGCTGCAGACTTGAACCAACTACATTTAATTAATTTTCTGCTTATGTAAAGATCCCTCTGGGAGATCCTTATTAGTTTGCTGGAGATTCATCCTTTTGTTTGCCAAGAAACCCACTCTCTCCTGAGTATCTGCTGCCATGGTATCACCTGTCTGCCATGATCACATGATAAATTGTCCACAGAGAGCTCATTAACTCACAACTGCAAGACTGCTCTGCAACAACAACAAGACCATTTATAGAGCATTACCATGCATTTCACAATCCATACTGTTTGGTGTTTACTTGGACATGGTCAAAGGGCGGATCTATAGCTGGGATAATAGAAGGTTTGTTTTATTACCTTAAAAGGAATCACTTACACACCCAAAATTAAATGTGAGGGCCTAAATAGACTGTTATGTTATTGCGTCTGAAACATTTGATCGTGATCTCTAGTCAAGATCTTAAGGATTATTAAATGTACCATCAGATATTTCAGTCTTAAGTAGAAAAATGCTTGTCTGAGTGGCCAATTAGGCCTCTGACAACACAAAACAGAGCTGAACAATAAAGATATGCTGGTGAATGAATCCTATTTACATGCCACACAGACGACCAGCCACAGCGGTTCTGTCACTAACCAGCCATTGCATGACTTCCTGATGGAGATGAGATTTGTGACGCCAAATGAATTTCTCCTTGAGGGACGATAAAGTTGTGAATAGAATTGAAAACGGGACTAATGGGCTAGAAAAGGTGCGTTTGTCCTCCGTCTGGAAGCGGAAATCAGATGGCGAGTGTGTCTGGGTAAGTGACGAGATGAAATGCATGTCAAGGGTAACAGACTTGCACATGGATGCTTTGCACGAATGACTAGCCATTACTCTCACCTCCGTCAAATCCTTCATCCAAACTGGCATCCCTCAGAGCTGCGAGGACGGAGCGATCATGAAATGCCACAAACAAATGTGAGGCTGTATACAAGAGACGTGTCAACCGGTCCCCCCACCTGCATCTACGCAAACACACTTATCAGATGGTGTGAAGTGCTCCTGCTGCCTCTGAAGGGTGTCTAATCTTATAGCTTTTAAGTTTTCTGTCTGGGAGTTGGGATGATAGAATGGAGCCATAAGTTTCCAGGAAAAAAAAAAATCCCTTTTCCATCCTGCCAGGTGACGTTTTTTTTAAAGAGCAAAGCTGTTTCACTGATGCAACAGGAATGTTCCCTCACTGTCAGCTGGCTTAAGGAGACAGGCTAGAAGTTTTACACTGATCTGTAAAACTGGAAAAAGTGAGAGACATTTAGTTTGGAAAAAATGACACAGGTACTCAAACTATTTGTCGAGGAGTTATACCATACCAGGATATGGAAAGAAAACAACAATATAATGATATTTTAGCTTTCATTGAAGTTTGGGGGAGGGGTGAGGAAGAGGAAAAGGATCACAAGCTGAGGATCTTTCTGGCATTCATTCAAAGTCTGGATATTCCCAGTACATCCTGTATCGCAAGTGCTCCAACATTCTTTTTTGTTGTTTGTCTCTCATCCAGGAAGAACATTGACAGTAGTTGTGGCTAGCGTTAGCAGTAGCTCAGACTAGAAGTAGCAGTAGCTCAGACTAGCATTAGCACTAGCTCAGCCTAGAGGTATGGTGCGTTCCAGTTGTCCTCGGAACTCGGAATTTCTGACCAGGAAATGACGCAACGAGCTCGTTTTGCGTTTCAGATTCCAACTCGGAAAAACCACATAAAACCAGAAAAAAAAAAAACATTAAAAAAATCAAATGTCAAAATGTAAACACCAAGAACAGTTAAAAAACCATAAACACCGGTAAGTTTCGGAGGCAATGCTGTCGTTTTCAGCAACGTAACTATTGATAACAAGAATAAACAACAACTCGGTGCTGTTAAATAGCAAAAAGAAAGAAAGCAGAACATATAAATGATGAAAACAATAAAGACGACAACATCTATGGTAGCAGTGGGGGCGCGGCCATCTTTAAAATGGTGATCTCGGGGTCGTCTGAAACGTACAAGCTCGCAGCTTGGAATTCCGAGTTCATTGCGTCATTTCCGGTTAACTTATCTCGGAAAAATGATTTCCGAGGACAACTGGAATGCTCCATTAGCAGTAGCTCAGACTAGCGTTAGCCGTACCTCAGGCTAGCGTTAGCAGTAGCTCAGACTAGAGTTAGCAGTAGCTCGTCTAGCGTTAGCAGTAGCTCAGACTAGAGTTAGCAGTAGCTCATCTAGTGTTAGCAGTGCCTCAGGCTAGCGTTAGCAGTAGCTCAGATTAGCGTTAGCAGTAGCTCAGACTATAGTTAGCAGTAGCTCAGACTAGCATTAGCAGTAGCTCTCCTAGTGTTAGCAGTAGCTTGGGCTAGTTTTGTTCTGTGGTTGGCATTACCAAATTCAAAGATTTTGTGCAACAAACTTTCCCAAAATAATCACAGGGTAGTTGGAACCTTTTCAATCAGTTATCTGTCCGAGAGTAAGAAAAATTTTACAGAAATTTCAGAGGAGTTTGCGACCAAATTGTGAGTAAAATTAGAAACCTAAGGAATTACGAAATTTTTTGATTAAAATGTAGCAACAAATCTTGCACAATTGTTGCCATTTGTTTATAATTATGTCACATTCCACACATGGCTCGACCATATATAAAATGTTTCGAACAAATTAACCCACTTAGTGTGATTGCAATTAAAATTTTAAGTCTCAAAATGTCTTCTCTCTAGTTGGCCGGGAATAGTCCTGGTCTGAGGTACTAACAACAGCTTTGATCTGAACATCATCAAATTCCTAATCTAACGGTATAAATCTGCCATATTTGTTGACGCTTCTTCTTTTGCAACATGTAACATTTTTTGCCTGCTAAGACCAATACAACAGAATTTCCAGATTTTAAACCTGTTAGCAGCTAAACTAGGACCAGTTCTATGAATGATCATTTTTATCTGCAGCGTGTCGGTGAGAATCTCAAAACTCAAAATTCCCAAACGGGAATTTCATACATAACTAATCTCCAGGGTGGAATCATTTCAAGTTGAAGGAGTGGGACTTGTCAGAGCGGTGGTTTATTGGACGTTGTCGTACATTAGCAAAACATTATCACCTGCTTGATAACGAGCTAAAGAGTCACGAGTGTTTGACCAGAGCTGAGGGTGAGCAGCTGCAGTCAGGGGACAGATAGAGATAGAGGCTCAGCTCATTTGCATATTTATAGATTTGTGCATTTTATATGAGGCAAATGTTGCCTATTTTAGGGTTTAGGGCAATTGGGGCTATAAATTAAAGCATGGAGGGGTGATTTTCAAAGAAAGGATATATGTAATTTTAATCATCTGTAATGAGATTTTTAATCTTTAATCAAAAAGCAGTGAGTTTAAATATAGAAATGTCAGAAAAGGTTGAGCTTTAGGAGGATTTTAAAGGTTCTGTTGCTATTTTAGCCAATCTTTTACATACATGTATGTTTTATTAACAATTCACATCTCTGCCTGTCAGGGATCAGAGTGGATCACACACACCTTCCAACTAAAACACAAATCTCTAAAACTCCTTTGCCAAGCAGCATACAACATAATGGCATAAAGGTTCTGACAGGAATGGGTTAGAAAAGATTTATGAAGGCCATAAAGCTCTAATTTTGCACCAATGCATTAGCATTTATGTAACTTCATTCCACTAAATAAAGAAAGCCAAGTAAAGTCATATAACTTTATGATCTGCAAAAATCTTGCTGCTGTTTTGGCATCAATCCAATGCAAATGAATTCACCCTTAACCGCATATACTTTGCATGCAATGAGAGGGGTTTTTCACTGCGGAAGCTGAAGATACACCTGAGGACTTGTCAAGCGCTTGAAGCAGGGTGCATCAAAGATTCCAGCGTTTGAGCGTTCACCGGCGGCTAACTGCGCACTTCAAAGTCGGTGGTGCCCTCTCTTTTTCCAGGTTCTGATTAGTCAGATAGTCTCATGCTTTATCAGCCCTCATGTCAGTCAGCTGTACCCCACTAATGACTCCCGTCAGTCAGGGATGTAACTGTCAAACAGTGTCAATAGCTGCAATGCCTCCACCCATGATCGGATAATGAACTGCACACATCAACATTTTGCCACTTGTGTTGCAAACAGAAGGAAAGCTGTGAAATTACATTCTGGCGTGCGACACGACTTCTACAAAAGAGGCTTTCTGTGACGCTGGGTGGGAAGAATGAGTGCGCTGTTAGAGCGGGGTAGACCAGGGGACAGCGAGAAGGCATCAACAGCAGCCCTCTTTTGCATAAGACAGGAGACAAGAAAAGGGAGGGGCCTGGAGGGGAAGGTAACGATGTCTTCGGATGTGATGGCAGCTATGATGAGAGGAGAGGAAAATGGCTGAAGACAAGAGGTGGAGAGGAGGAGGAGGAGGAGGAGAGGTAGAGCCGAGCGGTGTGCATTATTCATCCCTGCTGACACATCAGAATCTGTGATTCATCAGGAGAAGGGCATCAGTCAAGTCACAACCTATCTTTTAGCCTTCGCTCATATAAGCACACAGAGACATGGTGAACACACACATAATTGCAAATGGCCTCGTGGTTGAGGAAAGATAATTATGGGTCTGGCTCAGCGGAGGGATCCTCCAAAACAGACGCACTCATATTTACATAAGCAGGCAGGTCTGTTGGATATCCAACATGTGTTTATGGAAATAGAATTAGGTAGAGACCCACAGCTCTAGGATCTATATTTATTATGCAAATGATTCATTTATGGTTTTATATAAGCTTGATAATTATTCCTGAAGATGCTTTCTTATGTAAATTATAGGTATTAAAACGGTCGAGTTATTTAAAAAAAGGTTGTATTTTAGTTCAATTTCATTAATGTGTTTCCCATTTTAATCTTTTGCCATTCACCTAATATTAATCTATTTTATTCCAGCTTTTATCTGGATTTACCCAGTTCAGGCTTTGTTATAACCCTGCAGCATCAATGTGTTGAAGTTTGCATTTCAGGAGCTTAGATTTTCTATCATTAAATTTATGTGTGAAGCAGAAAATTCTGTGATTTGACAGTTTAGTTGATTTGATTCTCTTCCGATAAAAAAAAATACAAGTTTTGAACTGATTTGGTTTATTTCTCACACCAAACTCACAACGTTACCTTTGGTTTTGTGTTTTTCCGGCTGCAAGAACAAAAAGCACCTTGTTTTAAACTGTCCTATCAAATTAAATGATTTATTTATTTATTCGC
This sequence comes from Aphyosemion australe, assembly GCA_006937985.1. Taxonomy (NCBI): domain Eukaryota; kingdom Metazoa; phylum Chordata; class Actinopteri; order Cyprinodontiformes; family Nothobranchiidae; genus Aphyosemion; species Aphyosemion australe. The sequence continues at coordinate 532,124 of SSNS01000167.1, read as the reverse complement.
TTTCCAGTTACGTGAGCAACCCCAACGTGCTGAACAGTGTAAGAATCAGCATAGAAACACGATTCAGTAATGAAACAGATAAAATCACAAACATAATGGTGCAACACAACAAAAACACGCAATAATAAAAAGCATTCAACTCAAATTTAACCAGCCATAAAAGCCACTTCGTATAAGTAGGGATTTGAAATGTTCCAAACTCTGTTCAGACTTTAGTTGTAAGCAGTGGTGCCCCCAAGGGGTGGCTGTGGCCACCCCTAGAAAATTGCTGGCCACCCCACTGTCCACACCCATTAAGTCATATTAATGTTCACACAAACCATAAGTTTATGAAAATGAATAAAAGAGCATTTATTTCATCACCACAGGCTAAACTTTCCCAGAAGCCTCTTTTATAAAACAATGCCGCCAATTTGTCGCCTGCCGAGGCGGCATCAGGGAGCGTTAGGTCGTTTATAAGAGATCAGACCGTGGCGGTAATGTGGCGCAATCATGTCCTTTTTATAAAAGTTTACGCGATGGCGGCATAAAGGGGGTATGGAGGCGGTGTCTGCGCTGTCACGGACTTCTGTGTATCTTGGACATAACTTGCTTTTTATTGCGATCAAAGCTGCGCCTGTTACGTTTTTTTCACAAGCAACTACAGGTGTCTGTCCTCCACCGTCCCTGTGAGCTGTCAGATGATCTGAGCTGCAGGTCTAACGGAGAGAAACTCCCGGAGTGCTGTATTGCTCCAGTTTATCATCTCAGCTGGTTCTGTTTACAAAACAAAACTTATGCCCGTGTTTACTTTCATTTTCTATATAGTTCCTGGCCGGAGCTCGGCGTTAATTCATCACGTGATCATGACACCACCCTCTGTTGCGCCAAGGCTTAATGTGCGTTTATAAGACCGGCCACGCCGCAATATTACCGCAATATTATTATCAAGCGTGGCGGCACGAAAGCCGCAAAATTCCTGCATCGCCTGCCGCCATAGCGCATTCATAAGGCACACCGTTGTGGCAATATTACGCTGATTTGCCAGCACGGTGTGTCTTATAAAAAGGGCTAGAGTTACCATGAGGATCAATTTGGTGTGCCACCCCAAAACTTTCTCTGGCCCTTTGCCACCCCAATTAAACTTTTCTTGGGGCGCCACTGGTTGTAAGGGAAGGCTGTTCCAGAATTTGGGACTCGCCACCGAAAACGCTCAGTCTCCCCTAGTTTACTGCTAGCTTACCGTATGTGTAAAAGTTTGTCTATTAGCTTTTGCACACGTTTAATTTGTTTTGACAAGATGTGAGTTTCTAATGTTGGATGTGATTATTATTTCTGCACAAAGGAGCTGTTAATTACCAAAAAAAATGTAATTGAAAAATGTTTTTAATTTTTAAATCTGGACCTCGTGGGCGATGACATTTCTCACAGAATGTGACCAAACTTATATTTAATGGTGTGAAATTTGCTCTAAATAACAGCAATGAAAACTCCTCCAGCAGGAGCCAAAACCCCATTTTTAATTCATGACTCCAGTTTGGCCTAAAGTTCTTGTTTAGACAGCAAAATGTGCAAAACTGCCTTTTTAGTAATATCACTTATAATATGCATTAAATGCAGGCGATGCTAGAGACGTCCAAGATCATGAAGCTTAAATTAAAAGCTGAAAAATGGAATCAGGCTCCAATTTTTGGTCGTTTTCTTATTTTTTTCCAGCAATCAGACCTTTTATTTCCACACGATTGCGGCTCTGATGATGGCTTCAGTGCAGATCAATTTTTATTAAAATGGTATCCTTGAAATCATTTCAGCCATTTTCCCTGAGTAGCTTCATTCTGCACGTCGGATTATCTCCAGCAGCTCCAAACAAACGAGACACAAAGCAGAGCAGCCGAAAACATCCCTGTTTGGGAGGCTTTGAAAAGGTCAATTAATATCAATGCCAAGACAACAACAAAGTGTCTGTCTGCTTGTAATACAGGTGGCTACGCTCACAGCATCAAAGTTGCTCGCCTTGATGTTCTCCTTCCTGCCAGCTGACATGGTGCAAAGCAAAAACAAAAAATCTAACGATGGTGGGAGGAAACCCTAACCCTAACCCTAGCACAGGGCGAGGAAGTCAAAAACGAGGCTGCTTCTGTGAGAAACTGGGAATAAGACTTCAACGAAGGCTTTGACGTGAAACTGAAGCTGCTCCAGAAGGAGGAGGTCACACGTTCAAGTCTGGATGGATTTTACAGCTGGATCTGTGTGGACGGAGCAAAACCCCGCCATCACAAATCATGTCAGGATTTTATCAGCCTCTGCTTCCAAACCAACGCCTGTACGTGTGTGTTCAACTGTGACTGGAGGCGAACGTTCATCTACTTTTGCCGATTTAATTCACGACCTTTCAAAATAAAATCAATTCCTAGATCCCTGTTTTTCCTCAATATTCCATTCTGTTGTTGGACAGCGTTAGGATGAGAGACGGCGACAATCAGGAGGTCTATTAAAGAGAGGAATCCATGCATAAAAATGACTGATTAAAATAATTAGGGTTGTGGAAATGGTCTGGAACAATAACCAGCAAACGCACGGCGCCTCGGGGAAGAACGCTCCATCTGTGAGCGAGGAGGAAGACCTCCCTTGGATTCACCTCGGCAGAGCAATTTTCCACTTAACATGAAGCCACACAGTGAAAAGACAGAAAAACCTAAAACGTTTAGGAGTTCACGCGAGATCCCCAAAAAAGCAAACAAACAGCATCCTTTAGAGAAAAGTGTCAGGATGAATAGATGCTGTGATTAAATTACATTCTGCTTGCATGTCTGATTGGCTCTGTCAAAACCAAATCCTTCGGATCGTAATTCGAGCCACTCAGGAAGGGCAGGTCTGTGGATGTATAACTCATTGCTGCAAATTGTAAGTAATGCATGTGAGCAGATGCAGCAGCCACTCTATTGTCTAGAAAACAGTCCTGCTAAATAAGTCCGTCCACTTCGCCACCTGGTACCTACATTCTCACATGCATTTATAATGAGTCCTGGGCTGCAGCCCCAGAAATCTCATAATCAAAATACGACTTCTACTTTCACATAACTTTTTTAAATCATACATTAAATGCATTTTTTTATTTGGTTTTTGCAATTAAAGTCAATTTTGTGCCTTTTCTGCATGACTTAAAATCCCCATCCACACAAGACTGACTGAGGCTTAAAATAAAGCCTTAAATGAAAGGATGAGGAACAAAGGCTGTGCCAGTCTGCACAGCTCCCTCCAGCCTACAGTAAGGAGAAGGTGACAGGGGAACACGCTCATGCCAACCCAAACCCTCAAAAACAGATCTGGTGCCGTGGATCTGAGAGAGCCAGCACAAAGAAGACTCTTGTTTCTGAGGGAGGAAAATGCAGAAAATGTAACCCCCGCCCGAGATCTGCTCCTACATCTTTTAGTTTCCATAAAGGCTGGGTGGGGTGCACCGCTGCACACATTAAACACTCAAACGGGCATTGATGCAGCTCACCTTGGCGTGAAGTGCTCGTTTTTCTGATAAATTCATGTGGGTAGGTGTTTGCGGCTGCTCCTTGGAAACAGCGAGGGGGAACGTAATCCAGCGGCAGCGGAGCTCCTCTCAGGGACAGGTCTGCCTTTGTGGCGGCTGCATGCTCACATCGCATCCGTCTCCTGGCGCGTGGCTGACGGCTGACCGAGCTCTGGAGGTGGGGAGGTCACGTCGGCTCCTCAGCCCTTTCCTCGGGAGAACATTGCTTCTCGGATACTGCTCCTCTGCCTTCCTTCTTACTTAATGCCCTCCTCTTTCTCTCCCTCTCCTGTATCCTCTCCCCTCCCCCCTCCTCCCCCTACACATGACGTGATGCAGCCAAGAGGTCTCCAATAGCAACCGCATCACCTCCTATTACCCCCATTACCAGCTCCCATCAGCGCGAACACCTCCTGCTGTCCCCGGGTCGCTGACTGGTGCGTCAGAGTGGTCTTGTGTGTCCCCCGGGGTCCAAACTGGTGATAAGCACCTTGCGACCCTAATGGGGTGTTTAATTATAGCTGCTGGACGGAAGAGCCCAATATTAACTCCCGCAGAGAGGAACTCCTGCAGCTGGACACGCAAATGTGACACTTAATGTTGAAAAGAGGACATTTATTTTTAAAATATCGTTTCTGTTCCGCTTTTCCATCATATTTGAACATTTTTTTCATCTTTTAACAGGATTAGTATTTTCTTCAGAAACCTGCTGCATCAAAAAACTACACATCTTCTGACCTCTAGTGGAGGATTTGATAACTACAGGTACCAACGTTTTGGAATTTACTTAATCAATTTTATTTTTATACATTGAAATCACACACACACACACACACACACACACACAGTTGAAATATTAACATTAGCCAGTAAATGCTTCAATATCTAAAAACAAACAAGTCTTACTGTTCAGCTTAAAAGTCTACTTCATATGTTCTGATGATTATGAAGAATTTATATCTTACGTTTTGTAGGCACCTCTTTGAACAACCTCAACTGGGAGAAAAAGAGATCAATTTTGACCAGTTTGAGGAGCTAACGGCTAGTGTGAGTGAGGCCAAGAGCATGGTGAGTTACTAGGAACTCCAGTATCATTGTTTGTTTAAGCAAATTCAATCTTTTAATAATTAATAATATATTCTTTCTAGAAAACCCCCAAGATGCACAATAAGTGCTAGCTAGCTGCTGTTCCAGCGTAGGATTCTGTGTAATTCACCGTGTAATGCTGGCATTCAATACTAATGTTCATTATTTAAAATATGTACATATTTTGGACGTGGTTTGTCACCTAGATGGTAAATGCCAAATGGCTAGAATGAAAGAGTAAAAAGGTTATAGATGTGCTTTCATCCATAGATGTGTATATAAACACTAGATGGCGAAAGCGGGAGTCGAGGACGTAGCTAAACGGCGGCCATCTTACTTCAGACAGCAGACGCTCCGCTCTCAATGGTAGCAGATGGAAGGTGAGTGAACAACTTAAACAAAAACACTCATAACTCGATGAAATATTAACGGATTTTCAAGCGGGTTGCATTATTACCAACCTTACAACACATAGGCTTGATAGGACACACTTGCACATTTTTTAATTAATGGGCCAAATCCATCATATTTCACAGCCACATCTCTGGCGTTTATAACAAATCAAACCGTTTGAAATTCGGTTGAAAATTGAGCAAGTTAGAGTTATTTAAATAGTACATGCACCATTGACACCAATGTTACGAAAGAGGGCAGCTGTCCGAGGTAAGATGGCCGCCACGTTGCTACGTCGCACTCCATTGGCAAACAGCGCGGGTGAGCCAGCTAGTGTTTATATACATATCTATGCTTTCATCAACCACTTCAAAATTTGGAGTCTTTTCAAGATGGTGACGATCCACTTTGGAACCGGACCACTCCGACTAGCCGTTAGCTTGTCAACCCAGTCAGAACAAAATCCAAACTGAGGTTGTTTAAGAATACATCTACAGGTTATTTGATAATAGTTAACATCAAAAATATGCTGTTAATTCAACGTTGTTAAAATGTTTTTAACCTAAAAAAAACATTTTTTTGTGCTTCACTTCAAAGATTTGTTTGAATTGGTATATCTACCTTTTTTCTTACATTGTGTGATAAAAAAACTAAGACATAATTTCTTTAATCAAAACATCCACATATCTAACCTTGAGAATCTTGATTCACAGGGAAAAAGGTGAAGCATCTTGCGTCTAATCTTTAAAAATGACAGCAGGTTTTTCTGTACAGATTTGGTCTTATTTAGGTCACACAGCTTGACATTTTTTCTGCCACAAGGGTGAATTCTGAGGTGTTGGAGGCTGCTGCTGAAGGTTGTTCTGACACCAGACTTCACGCAGGCTTTATTACTCCCTTCAGACCCACAGGCAATCCTGAACTTTTACCAACATGGATTTATTTTCTACTTGGGTAGATTACAAGCACACAGTTAGCCGTCATTTAAGAAAAAAATACGATTAAATTGTATTTTCTTTGTGCTTTTCGACGTAATGACTGTCAGAGTCCTTCAAAGAAACAAAATTCCGAGACTGAGCACCATCTTTAATGACAAAAGCGACAGTTTTTCAGCATTTCACTGATTTTTAAAGGACAAAGACTTTCAGCTTGGTTTATTTTCTTTGTTGCTAGTGACACCTAGTGGTTGGTTCTGGTTACAGCACACGTGTTTACATGAGCCAGACAGAAAAAACTGGAGAAACTTCACAGTATTTCTGCGTTTTCTTCATGTTTGCAGAAGCAAAAGTCCCTGGAATTCTCATAAATACAAAACTTTACTACGTTGAACATCTCTGAACTACTTTCCTGCTAAAAAATCTTGATCAATGAGTTAATTTTACATTTTAATAATCATGACTCCACAAAAGCTGTTCCTGCTGCAGAAAAGGTCAAAGGTCAGGTCTACACCTTATGAATTAAACTCGAATTGAGTTACAGGAAGGAGTTGCTGCTTGCAGGGAGACAAACTCACGAGATCATTTAGGTTCACCGTGCCATAAAACCTTTAGAACAAAACCGTCTCTGCTCCCTGGGTGCTGTTTGCCACTCTCCCGCTGACCTGCACGATGACAGTATTATGTTACATTATTCCCATTTTCAGAATTGAAGCTCGGACGAAAGATACCTAAAATTAGCAAGGCGAGAGCCCCGTCTCCGCCACTGCCCGGCAGCAGTGACGTTAATTACAGCCTATTTTTACTTTAAGAGTTCAGGACCAGGAAAGATCAAGTTGCTCTAATGCTTTATTTCAACTAACTCACGTTTATTTGAGCCTGATATGGAGCAGATGCTGAAAGGTCAGCGATTACTTCAGTAATACCCACACCAACAGCTAGAATAACTGATAGAAGGCAGCAGATCTAAATGTGTGCAGAACTACTATTTAAAGACAAAGAAATAATAAAGAAATTCACTTTCTGTGGATAAAAAAGCCGATATCACTCATAGGTTCTGGTTTAATGCTGAATTTTATTCAGGCATCTCCAACACACTTTTGCTCTTAAGTTATCATCAGTTAAATTAAACATCTGAGTATGAAAGGCAGCGTCAGGTCAAAGATCTAGATGTAAGAGCATTGGGCGGTGCTCATAGACATGAATACGTAGACGCCCCATTGGGCGCTGGAGAGCGTAACAGTGTCACCGCCATATTGGATGGGTCTCCTCATTCTCCAAAGTCAATGCAAAGTGAGCAACTATGCCCGTTTTTGTGCAGCCTGCGTACTGTTGAAAACAGATCACGTGGGATTACTAGACTTTTCTAGCCTACCTGATGGGATTTTATATTTTAATTATCATGCCATACATGTGTCTGATTTTGTGAAAAAGTTTGATAAAATGGGTTTTTTAGTTGGGTAAGCACCTTCTTCAGTAGAAATGAATGCACTGGGGGCGAATGGAGACCCATCTAAGATGGCGGCCGGCCACTACGGCAGCTTCAGACCACGAGGCGTCTACGTATATATGTCTGTGGCTGTGCCGAGCACGCACAAATCAAACATTCCCGACAACAAAACATCAACATAAGGCAGTCTAATGAGTCTAATCCTGTTTGTGAAAATGAGGAAAAATACCTGAAAACACATCAGCTCTTGGGCAGTAACGTAAAAAAAACAAACATTTGTTTTAGTCCCCAATAAAATACTACTTTTTAAAACTTTAACGACTAAATTTGTTGTTCGTGTTCTTGATCACATTAACCCACATTGGATCAGCCCCATTCAATGACTGGTTGGTTTGTTGGATAGCACCTCAGAAAGTCTTTTTCTTTGCCGTACGTTTTGGTTTCAAAAACCAAAAAAAATACAAACTGCTTGTTAGAAAAGCCGCTAGGACGTGGGGACGCTTAGTAAAAGCAGCCTCGTTAACATAATCCTCTCAAGTCTTTCAAGTAATTGCTGAGAATGAGCGTCGCTGTCCGAAATACCGGAGCTTTTCGCGGCTGACTTTGCTTAGATGTCTGAGTATTGGCACAGTAATCCCAACAAAGCAGCTGATCGATGTGAACGAGTGAAAACCTTCTAAGTTGGTTCAAATATTGGTTTTGAAGAAACTTGCTAAATGATAAATGAGCTCTACCATACCAACACTTCGTTTTCATGCACTAAACACTTTGATCAGACGCTTCATAACAATAATAACATCACTAACCACCCTCTCCCTCTAGAAACCCAAATAAGAGCAGAGATGCTGTAGATGCTGCTCTTGATGCTGGAGAAAACTTCACCCTGTGATTAAAGGACAGTGGGACATCAACCATCACTTAGGTTAAGGAAGTCATCTCTGGAAGAGATTTAATCCCTGCGGCTGTCGGTTTATTGCTACGGTTTTGGTCTGAGAGGATGTCGGTGCAGCCAGGAGCGAAGACGAAAACGAGGAGAACTGCAAACGTTTGTTAAAGAACGGGGAAGAGCAGGGCTGCCTCATCAATGCAGCTCGATGAACGCCTCCATCTCCTCGGAGATCAGTCCCCTGTACGGAAGTCTGTGCTTTTCCACGGCACGAGCTGCCAGGCACTGAAGGGTGATGTAGTTCAGCGGGAACAGGGCTGGGTGTCCGCTGCTGTGCTCGTCCAGCAGCTCGTAGGACGTCTTCCTCTGTGCGTTTGTCGCGTCAAAGTGAGCCCCCGCCTTGATAAGTAGTGCCATAATCTCAGGACAGCCGTTGTTAGCAGCAACGTGCAGCGGCGTGTTGTTCTCGCAGTCGCGTGAATCGACGTCTGCGCCGCACTCTAGGAGGAGCGCCACCACCGCCTGGGAGGGGAAGCGACCCACGGGATAGCGGCCGACAGATGTGGTCTCCTTGTCCACGGCCATGTGGAGAGGGGTAAAACCGTTCCGCCCGCGGGGGTTCAGCTTAAGCAGCCGGTAGACCGTGTGCTTCTTCTGGTGCTCCTGCTCGGGGCTACACTCCAGCTTCTCCAGGAGGAAAACGAGGTGGAGGATGATGGAGAGCGCTTTGGTGAACTGAGGAGCTTCTGGAGGGTTATCCCTTTGTGCCACGGCTCTTTCCACTTCCCTCACGCTTTTCCCCAGCACCGTCATCAGATCCTGGAAGGTGATGCGGGTCGACAGCGTCCCTTTGGCCCTGTCCTGGAGGACAAAAGAGAAGAGCTCTGCAAAAGACAGGAAGCTGGAAGCCGTCATTGGACTCAGAGGATCCAAGTTGCTTTGCTGCATCTCCAGAGCGTACTTCCACAAACTGATGCAGCGCTCAAAGTTGCCTGAATCCGCATAAACGGCCCCCCTGTATCGGATGTAGTAAGAAGTGTCTGGGTGGGACGGCCCAAGGATGCGCTCACGAACCAACAGGGCCTGCATTCTCATTTCATCAGGGTCTGTGATCAAGGCTTCCAGCTCATCTGCAGTGTTTACCTCCTGTGCACAGCCGTATGCAGGGATGGGAGGGCCGGGTGGGGGCTTGGCCAGGGATCCGGCTTTGTCACCCGCCTGCCTCAGCTCCATGGCTCTTCTCCAGTACCTCATAGCTCCTAAAAGATCTCGCTTTTTGTCCACAAACGTAGCCCCAAGAAGTTCAAGCGCGTCGATGCGCTCCTCCCTGGAGGTACGAGGCTGGTGGGCGAGATACTCCACAATGTTTGTGTGACCTGTGACACTTGCAGCCAGGAGGGGGGTCATCCCGTATCCATCCCTCTCCATGCGGGCGTTGCACTTCAGCAGCATCTTCATGATGTCCAGGCTTCCGGACTCCGCACAGTCATGGAGGGCCGTGTTTCCTTTCACGCTCTTGCGGTTGACGTCAGCACCGCGGTCCAGGAGGAACTTGGCTATGTCCTTGTGGCCTTTGTAGCAGGAGATCATGAGGCAGGTGTGGCCGTGGCGGTTGGCCACCTCCATGTCAGCCCTGTGCTCCACCAGGTAGCGGACTATCTCCAGGTGTCCGTCAAAACAGGCGGCTCGGAGCGGCGTGGAGTTGGTCAGCGTGGCGTTGTTCACCGAGGCGCCGTGCTTCAGCAGAGTCTTGACCACCGGGAGGTGACCGGCTGCCGAAGCCGCCCACAGCGGCGGAGCCCCCTCGATAGTCTCCCCGTCAAAGTTGACCGAACCCCCGAGTTCAACATTAGCTTTACAATGTTCCAGGAGGTAGTCCACCACCTCTAAATGTCCGTAGCGAGAGGCTATGAGCAGAGCGGTGCTCCCCTGGGTTTTCTCCTCAGCTAGCACCTCCAGTTCTTCAGGAGTTTTGTTGTTCAGCAACTTCTGGATAAGTTTCAGCTTACCATCTCTGGCCGCGTTGAACACCGCGGTGGTTACATCCATCTCACAGGCTTTGTGCTGCGGCGCAGGACACCGGCCCCATAACCACCCGCTCACGGAAAAACCAACCAACGAGTTTCAACAGGAAGAGCGGCGAAATCCGAGTCTGGACTCCGCTTCGGGCTCACATCTTCCTGCCATTTTGAGGGTGCTGTCAAGATGGCGTTCCTGCTGTTTGACAGCTCTCTGTTTACGAGCGCAGCTGAGCATTGTGGGTAATGTAGTTTAAAGTGAATGGGCTTGCGATCAAGCAAAGGGGATTTAAGAGCTAAGAAACTACATTTCCCCGGAAGCAAGCGAGTGAAGTTACTGACCAGCTGATAGGCTCGATTGTTATGGTGCTTTGAACCAACATCAAGCGTCTCCAGTTGACAGATGTCAGCTGATGAGTCCTTCAAAGGAAAAGCATCAAAGCAAAACAGTTTTGTTATTAAAAAAAAGCCTTTTATAAAACTACAATTATATTATTATTATTATTATTTATAATTAAACATTTTTATGAATATTGTACAGTGAAAATGTGAAAAGCATAATATAATATAATATAATATAATATAATATAATAATATAATATAATATAATATAATATAATATAATATAATATAATATAATAGGAAATAACTAAATGAAATTTGACCAAATTAACAACTTTATGGCTCGTTTTGATATTTTTTTTATCCAATGCAACTAAAGAAAAGAATTCAAATGAAGTCTTTATGCAGCAAAGACTCACTCTACCTCAGTTTATTCATGTAACGCCACTATGCCTCCAATGTCCTCCCAGGACGTAATACAAAATACAAAAAAAATGCAAATAAGTTTAATTCAAAGTCCCAAAAAATTAAGAGTCAAACCAATCTGTCGAAACATTTATGGCTGAAGTGTTTCTAAAAAATGTTATATTTTTTAAAGTGTGTTCTTGACTGAAGTCAAATAAGCAAAACATCTGAAACATTTCTGAAAGATGCCTTTTATAGTACATTTGCACCACTGTAGTCTGGGAACACGGATGTGGGTAACTTGTTGGCCCACATTCACAGAAGTGCACGAGGGATCCTCTCCTGGTGAGTTTTCGGTTTGCAATGCAAATCAGATTCAAATGAATAACGGAGCTAACCTGAACATTTGCAGTCCCACTAGTACTTACAGTAACAGATAGATTTTAATATTTCCTTCTCCTCCTGAGATATCATCTAAAAGCTAGAACCAGCTCCTGGTCAACCAAGCTACAGCATTTTTTATCATCCAGCATGTTTAGATAAACTCATCAAATTTTGTGAGAAATAAACTGAAATATGACTGAAAAATACCAAACTTTATGTTCGGCTGTAGATTCTCTGAGCTGCACTGAATTAACTTCAGATTTGAAAATAAATAAATAAACACAACCTAAATGATCAGAAATCAGAAGCATTTTTCTTGTAATCATGTTTAATTACGTTATGGGCAGCAGTAGCTCAGGAGGTAGAGCGGGTTGTCCAGTAATTGGGGGGGTTGCAGGATCAATACCGGCTCTAGGCTGAGAATGCTGCTGTCGTGTCCTTGGGCAAGACAATTAACCCACCTTGCTTGCTGGTGGTGGTTGGAGGGACTGATGACGCCACTGCTCGGCAGCCTCGCCTCTGTCAGTGCGCACCAGGGCAGCTGTAGCTACATCGTAGCTCATCATCATCAGTGTGTGAATGACTGTTGTGTTGCAAAGCACCTTGGGGGGCTCTAGAAGGTGCTATAGCAAATACAGGCCATGTACCATTTTACCAATTATACTGATTTATCACTGAGTTGGTTTGAGCACGAAGAACATTAGTGTTTTAATGTCACTTCTACACCAGTAGGTTTTTTTCAGTTTGTTTTTTAATTATGAAAAAAAATTCTGATTCAAGCTATCATGGACATTTGAAATTTTTTGTAAAAACATATTTTGCTCTACCTACCTACCTACCTACCTACCTACCTACCTACCTACCTACCTACCTACCTACCTACCTACCTACCTACCTACCTACTGTAGCAGGATGATCACAAGCACCTGCTTCCAAATGAGTGGGCTGATCATCAGCAGAGGGTGCTGTGCATATAGAGTCTGATTTCCCTCAGAGGTTCCGTCTGCTGATCATGCAGCTGCCTAGGCACTATCAGTCGGCCAGTTTGGCCTGGAATGGCCCGGTGTTTACTGGAGATTAGTTGCTTATGGATTTTTGTTCGGACGTGTTATTGGTGGAGGTTTATTAGAAAAATGCGAGAGAACCACTTTATTCTTTTTTTTCATCTAAACAAAGAGAAAACTCGCCTTACATCATTGATTGTAACTTTAGGTAACTCCAGAAAGCACCAGGTGAACTCCAAACTCAGCCAAGTCACAGCTTCACCGACGACTATGACGACCGGAAATAGGAGTGCGGTCTTATGTGGAATGCTGAAGTTGGAGCGGGCATAGAGCCCATTGAAGCTTCTGTAGTGGCCGGCTGCCATCTTAGATGGGTCTCCATTCGCCCCCAGTGCATTCATTTCTACTGAGGAAGGTGCTTACCCAACTAAAAAACCCATTTTATCAAGCTTTTTCACAAAATCAGACACATGGTATGGCATGATAATTAAAATAAAAACATAATTAAACAACATAAATGAAAATATATGAAAATATAAAATCCCATTAGATAGGCTGGAAAAGTCAACTGTGTTGACTTTGGAGAGTGAGGAGACCCATCCAATATGGCGGCGAAATTGTTACGCTCTCCAGTGCCCAATGGAGTATCTATCTATCTATCTATCTATCTATCTATCTATCTATCTATCTATCTATCTATCTATCTATCTATCTATCTATCTATCTATCTATCTATCTATCTATCTATCTATCTATCTATCTATCTATCCTGTGCTTCTCTAGAATAACTCATGCATGTGTAACCAGTGGGTGCTTGTTTAAAGTTATTTCATTATAGTTCATAAGTTAATACAGTAGGGTCGACATCACCTTCAGCTTGTGTTTTTATACCTTTTTGATAATTTTTTTTATTCTTTATGAATAAATTTATTCTCAGCTCATAAGCAGAGAGTTCAGCTGACATCCAGCACACAAAAAACCTTTAATCTTCCAGGAGCTCCCAGACATGTATTTCTGTTTTCCTCCAGCAGAGGAGGCATAAGATCACCTTTAGGATGCTGTTCCTTATTACTCAGCAATCCTTTGTCTTTGTTCTTTTTATGTTCGGAACAAAAACGTTTTCATCACCCAGCGTGGCTGAATGCATACAATCAGGCTGTAAAACTCTCCTAAGCAGATGGTTTGAGGGATTAAGAGCCGTGATTCTTCCTCCTGACATTCTTAATAACTGTTAGAAACTCACAGGAGGACTGCCTGAATTGGATGTGTGGTTTTTAAAATTAAACAGGGAGTTTGAATGCTCACAGAGACAATATTGAATGCAGACAATCACAAATGACACCCAGCCTTTGCCTATCTCTGAGAACCTGCCGCCTCTCGCTTGCTTGTGACGACGAGGAGCGTTGAGGGAGCAAAAAGAGGCTTTAACATAAATTCCATGGATTTTATCATTGTTATTATTTTTGTTTTTGATCCCCGGGAGTCCCTGGAAGACAAAGCAAGAGAAACAAAGCTGCAAACAAAAATAGGAAACGCACACGAGGACGTTTTTGTGCTCTTTATTTGTACATTCTGATCACATACAGTCACAAATATCCCAAACTTTCATTTGTCGTTTTTCACATTTACATGCAAAAACCAGACACAATACAAAAATAAACAAGATCATAGAGTTAAACAGGTGCTCCTGTTCTCATCGTTTAACAGACAACATCTTGATCAAGTCTAACTTAATGGACAGAAGTAACTCTGCATGAAACACCTCCCTGTTCATCAGTATGCTCCCTGTTGTCCACTTCTTGTCGACGTGTGAATAAAAAGGTCAGCGGTGTGTGTGGGGGAGGCTTTATTTTTACAGGAGCCTTGACAGGCACTCCCTAGAGGCCTGCCAGCAGCTCGCTGAGCAGCACCTCCCTCTCTCCTAGAAGGACGTCCCTCCTCAGGCTGGTTCCTTTGTTCACTACCTTTATCTTCATGGCCAGACTCTTCACTTGCGCCTGGGGCAGCGCGTCGAAAAAGAAGTCCTCATTGAAAACCGGGTTCCTGCTGTTCTTGATGATGGTGCTCCTTTGTTTCTGCAGCTTGCCGGGGTTCAGATAAAGCGCCACGCAGCAGTTGATGCTTTTCAGCTCCGTCTGCCTGTCGTACAGGGCCTCGGCCGTGAGCACGCGCACGCGCAGCCGCGCCGCCTCGGCGTCGTAGTGAGTGCTCAGCCTCAGCGTCCCCCCCTTGTGGAGGTTGATGGTGTGCTCTCGCTGCAGGAGGTCCGACGCAGCGCCCCTTAAGGCGCTGGTTTTGCATCCACGGAAGGCGGGGGAGGGAGGGCAGCGCATGCGGCGCCGCTGCATGTTGGGGCTGTTGTCCGCTGAACTGCATTCGTCGGTGGAGAGGGAGCTGTGGCGGGCCAGGGAGCGCTTGGCCCGAGACACCTTAGAGGGGTGGGAGGAAAAAAGCCAGTTAGACACACGAGAATCGCCATATGTACTCAAAACATGCAGACATGAGCGTCATCACCTTGGCTTGGGTCTCCTGGGTGATGGAGCGAAGGAGGGAGGCAGATCGGGACAGGAGAGGGGAGTTAAAGGGGGAGGACTCGGCCGAAGAGCAGGTGTCACTCTCTCCGCCGCTGAAATATCTGTAGGGGTTGGGGTCAGCTGGGGCCAGCAGGGTCCCCCCTTGGGCGCGCCTCTGGGAGTTTGGGGAGGTGAGAGGGCTGCTGGGGTCACTGTGGAACAGGCTTTCCTTACGCCTGGTGTGAGGAGACTCCATCAAGGTGGAGAAGCCATACGAGGTCTGAGCTTTGGGGACATACGGTAGTGACATCGCGGTCTGTGATTGCGGGTCAGCGTTGGTGTTGACACCGACTCCCATCTTGTTCCCAGCCTGGGCCCCTGGCTCATCTGCACTCTCTATCTGGATGATGTGACGGTTGGCAGACTTCTGGAGGTTGCGGGAAAAGAGGCGAGGGCTGCAGATGTTCTTGCTGCTCCGAGCCCGGGGGCTCTGGCTGCAGATGGCGTGGTCAGAGGAGGAGGGTCTCAGCGGGGAGCAGTGCTTAGGTTCTGGACTGGAGGACTCCTCCGGCGGGCAGCAGATAAGTTTGGGTGGGATGAAGAAATCTGGGATCCTTTCTGGAGTTAGCACATTGGCATAAACAGAGACTGGAATGGCCTCGGTTGTCTGCGGGGGCTGGGAATGTGTCCCACTGCTCTCCACGGAGCTGCGGAGCTTCTCCAGTAACCACATGCCCACTCAGACGCCTCAGCTCACAGTTTATCTATCAACAGGAGAGTGATGCACGGAGAGGAGGCAAGGCAGTGATAGGGTGGAGATGAAATCAACAGCATGACATCTTTTTAATGAGGTTAAATATTTAACTTTACTATAAAACAATAAATAAAAATAGCTTCTAATTTTTGCTGTTATTATTTAATGGATCAACCTCTGGAGCCATGCAGGGTTTAAACTAAGAAAAAGGTGATCAGTAAACATTAAATGAAAGTTTTATTACAACCTTTAATTAAAAGTGATCAATAAGACATAAAAACGCTGTAAATAAAATGAATTTCTGCGTTTATTTGGAGACAAAACACAACGTTTAATTTTAATACAATTTAGAACAAAATGAGTCTGAGTAACTTTTCCTCTGAATATTAAAGCGTAGTAAACGTTTCAGCTCCTGCAGCCAGATAAACCCACCTGTTGGCTGTTCAACTTCCAGAGTAAAAGCTCACGCGCGCGGCGCAGCCTCTCCAAGCGCTCCGTGCGTAAAAGGTGCTTTAGGAAGCGCGATCCTCAGCGCTCGCCAGCGGGAAGGACGGGGCTTTGCTGGATCAGACGCTCCTGCTTTATATGACGGGGTCCCTGACTTCTGAGCCAATGAGAAGGGTGAGACCTTCCCATGATATTTACCATTAAAATGTTCCCGGCGCATGCAGGCGCGCGCGCAAAAGGGAAGAGGTGGGGGTATTTAGCTGCTGTCTCATCACCCACAAACTGTTGCACACTACTTATAAATCCCTGCTCTGTCCTTTCTTCTCTTTTGAGGAAAAAAACGTCACTATAATTGCACTTGGCGGTCACGTGACAACCACTTTCCTTAGCAGCCTATTGTCAAAGACTAAAATAGTCTGATGGAGGAATGTGATCAACAAGCAGACACCATAATTGGATTTCCTTGTAGGAAACTGACAGTTATGTAAAGAAGCAATATGTTGTTTCTCATCAACCATCTCAAGCTTTTGTCTTTATGCACAAATGTTTTTTACTTTTTAATTTTACATCATTTTGGAGCAGAAGTCACACCAAGCTGCTAGAATCTTCTGATGCTTTTAGCTATTTTTTAAAGTTTTCTTAAATCTTCCTGTGACAAGCTGCTGACTTTGATTTACTGCCAAAGTGTGTCCCACGTGGAGCCCTCAGATCTACAGACCCTGCTGTTTTTACTGTTCAAAGCGCTGACAAAGACCTGTAGCAGAGCTGCCTTCTTTAGATGCAAACTCTGGAACAGCCTCCCTGCTGGTGCAAAGACGGAACATCAAATGAGGTGCTTAAGCCCCACAGAAAACTCACTTTTCTGAGGAAACATAGCCTTTAATGCACGACTTTTAGAGCTCAAATACGAAACGATTAGCTGAACAAAAAAGAAGGAAGGACTCTTAGGATTTGTTAAGTGCTTCAGTCATTATGAAAATGCTGAATCTTTTGGTTTTAATTGTGATCATTTTATTTTAGGATTTTTTTCTTTTGCTCTCATAAGATTTCCATGTTTGAACAGGAGAAAAAGTTTGACACATTTTTTTATTTAGATCACTTTCAGACCCAATTAGCCAGAAAAATCCACATATTTATCAAAATTGTTCTAATTATTCAGTCGTTTTCTTGCCAATTAAAATGTTTTATATTTTACAAAAGAATTTGGAAAACGGGAAGATAAATAATTTACCATGCAATAATTCCTTCCAATGCCTCTTAAAGGTGAATAAAAACATGAAGAACAAATCATCTGAGATGTTGTTCTTCTGTTTGGATGTTTTTACACATTCTGCACTGGCAGGAGGCCAGGAAGAACAGTACATTTTCTTCCACAGCAGTATGGTTTTTGCATTCTCTTGTTGAAAAAAGAAACTAATCTTTAGAGAGAAGCCAGAGGATCTCATTCAGAAGTCCACATCCTCCAGTGATGCTTTATTCAGGAGTTAGAAGTGAACCTTGCTGCTGGTGTTGACTGATCCACCATCACAGATACACTGCAAAAACTGATTTTCAAGAAATCCTTGCCTTGTTTTTAGACAGTTTATCGTATTTTAAACTCAAAAGAAAAAAACAGCACTATTTGAACTAAAGTGAATTATTTTCTCAAAACAAAAAACTTATCTGATCATATTTAAGAATATTTATGTAATTTAAGTAGAGCTGTTTTTGCAGACATTTTTTTCTCTTTAAAGAAAAAACTAAGATAAATGTCTAGAAACAAAGCTTTTTTATAAATTTCCTGAAAATCAGTTTTTGCAGTGTACTGGCTGTTGGACTTGCTGCTGCTAAAGATTCAGAATGGGGTTTTGTGTCTATTGTTCTTAAAGAGACAATGTGTCGTTTTTACCATAATCTCTGGAAATATCCATCGAAATGTTGTTGAGAATGAATAAAATGATGTTCCAAAGGGGTTCAAATGAAGGCAACAGGACTTCTTTGGTTTCTTGAAGAAGTGTTGCTTCTTATCCGAGAAGCTTTGTCAGTTCTGGCTGGAATATGGGAGGGTCAAGCTTATAAGCTGTAGCTGTCTATTGTTGCTTAATGAGCAGAAACTACCTATGAATGACTGAGAACCTTCACCAGAATAAAATTATGTCCAGTTGTTGAAAATTATTGGTGGTTTCGTGACATATAACCATAAAAATCAGGTCTAAAATACATAGGGCGCAGGTCTATAGTCTCTGGGGGAATCCATGTGTTTATGTGAGCCGACTCGGGGTCCTTCACCTGTCAATGACTAGATGATTGGCTGGAGTCGTACGACTTACGGAAGTTACGTTAACACGTTTGAAAACATTTAGACAGTAAGAAACATGAATTTAATAACAAAACTGCTGAAATCTTTCCAAAACCTATGTGAAAAAACAGAAAAGATAAAGTGATGCACTATATTTTGGCCGAGTGGTATTGCCGTAGTGTGACATCATCAGCAGGCACAGGACCCCGAGCAGATATGGAACCTACCCCGCCAGAAAGCTAGCACCGGCATTGCATTCTCTCTATGGAATTAACTGAAGGACTATCAAAGTCTGAGGAGTCATGCTGAGGTCGCAGCTTTCTGCTCGATAGAACATTTACCGGAATGTTTATTTAAACTAGCGACAGTCAATATGGTGTAAAACTACCCTGAAATGTATGTACTGCCCCCTACTGCCAGGAAACTACACACTGTCTCTTTAAACTGTTCCAACAATTTTATATCTTAAAAGTTTAGGGACAATTTCTCTTTCTTAAAACTGCACATAAAAGACGCTGAAGCATTATTTTACACCTTTTGAAAAGTGGTTCTGTTGAAATGTCTCAATAAATTAATCTTACCTGCTAGAATAGCCTCAGTTTGGAGAAACAAAGAAAAGTTCTAACTGGACAGATCAGCTAACAACTTGTCACAATGACACCCAGTTGCAAAATATATTAAATGTGACCTAGAATGCAGTTAATCAACACACTTAAACAGAGCTTTGAGCCTCTAAAAAGCATAAGAAATATTTTTTTGGGCTTTCATCTGTCCCAGGAGCCCTGATATAGGCCATTCTAAACCCCCTTACTCAGGCCTTCAGTGAAAAGAGCTGTTTACACCTCCCACTCGGCCAGGACATGAATATGATAATGAGCTGCTTGCTGATTGGTTGGTTTCCCCAGAAGGCCTCAGACACTGGAGACATACAGTTTTGAGGAGGCGTGGCTCCCCCTAGTGACGTGTTAAGGAAGGATTTCTCAGACCAGAAGTTTTTCTCTCATCTTTTTCAACTTTCTAATTTACATAAAAAGTAGGTCACACACAGCTTTGACTTTTTGGCATGCTGCTGTTGACCATGCAAGCTGTCTTTATTCAACAACAACAAGGAACATGTTGGTTTACAGGTTCCCATTTCAAATATATAATAGCCATTAATGCAAGGGCATTCATGGATATTTCTGCAGAATTATTATTAAATTCCAGCTAAAAAAATGGTTTACACGATTATTTTGCCTGAGTCATTTTTTTTAAATATCACAGTACAGTAGGGTGTGATAGATTACAGTCCAACACCACAATTCTTAAAAACTGCTGAATGCCAAAACCCAGATAAAGGGAAAAGTCATTTCAGCGATGACTTGTCTTTGTCTTCTATCTAGGCCGGCTTCAGTTTAGAAAAAACCAAAAACATGCATCCAACCCACAGTGTTTTTGTCAGGTGTTAAACATGGAGGTGGATCTGTCATGGTATGAGCAGCCATCTCGTAGGAGGAAGTTGGACCAGTCAAGGTTCTGCAGGATTTAAATCCACATTGTATTATGACTAAACCTGATGATTAAAATAGAATCATTTTTAACATATCTGAGTGTGGTACTCTACTTAAATTTGAATTACTGAATTAAGTGTTTTTTTCTCTGGTGTTTCTTTTACAACTTGTTTGAAAACGGTTCAGATACAACGTTTTTGTGAGATCTGCCAAGGGCATTAGGATAAAACTTTCAATAGACGTTATGGCGGAGGACCTATACAAGAATCCTCTTCAACATTTATCTCGTTGATGCTGCAGTAACAAATAAGAAGGACGTTAAAATGTCTCAATGAGGTCATCAGGCACACCAGGGAGTTGGGGACAGGCAGACAAATCAGGACGGGTTGGTGTACCACATTTCTTCATGGCAGGCTCCACCAGCAAACTGCCAAGCAGAAGGTTCGTGGAATGGTTTTCCTCCTGAAAGTGAAGAGGCCTGCTGGGTCCATGTCTGCCCGGATCCTTCAGTCAGAAATCACAACCAACTCCTACAAGCAAAAATCTAAAACTTGAAATATCAACTCACATTTCTAATAAAAACTGTGAAATAAAATGCTTCCACATAAAATGTTTATACATGGTTCAAAAGTACAGTAATTACACACCAAACATAGACAAGAATTTGTTGGTTTTTGGTCCCGTGATCCGGTCTGCGGCTGGCTGCAGCTCGGTCAGAACCAGTCGGCACCGTTCCTGGTTCATTTCCTGATATTACGACTATATACCTAAAGTATTGTATTTACTTTTTTTTCTTGTACCACAGCAGGATTTTTTTTCTTTTTTTAGATTTTGTTAATTAGTTTTCGTTTGTGATTTATGTATCAGACTTGTCGATTCGTTACGGTCTCTGCTTTCTTGTGCTTTATTTGCATTATGGGAGGACCCAGTCAAAAACGAGATGATTCATCTCAAGTGGTTTTATCCTCCTAAAATATAAGTTAATAAATAAATAAAATAAATAAATTTCCTCACAGGAGAGAGACGCTCGGAGAGCACTTCAGCTATGGCATTTAACTTTAACTTTACCACAGCAGAACATCAATAAAAACGAAGAGGCAGTGATTCAATTTTAACTTGATTTATACACAAAAAAAGCAAAGAAATGTTACAGGGTACAAAAACACAAGAACAGGTCTGGACTCCTCGGGTTGTCTCCAAAAACAAACCAGAGCTTTAGCTGACAAAGTCTAATATAAACCCTTTTGCACCTACATCTCCTGATCACGTGGGTCCACCATATCGGATGGCAAAATCATAGTAAACAGTGAACGAAACAAGTACTAAACAAAGGGAAAAGAAGTGCTTGAGATTGACTTTTTGGTTGGTGGTGTTGTTTTTTGAGATGTTTAGCATGGCTTCAACTAGTTCAAGCCCAGTTCAGTTATCGGAGGAGGTAGCAAACCTATGTGGTGCAACAGTGAATTTCGGGACTATTGAACAGAGAGGAAAAGTGACAACTGAGGTTTTTTTTTTTTTTTTGCCAGTTTAGCCTGGCTT
Source organism: Aphyosemion australe (assembly GCA_006937985.1). Taxonomy (NCBI): domain Eukaryota; kingdom Metazoa; phylum Chordata; class Actinopteri; order Cyprinodontiformes; family Nothobranchiidae; genus Aphyosemion; species Aphyosemion australe. The sequence continues at coordinate 510,698 of SSNS01000167.1, read as the reverse complement.
CTACTGCTTCACGCCCTTTCACTTGTGGGAAGATTTAGCACACCTAGGTGCGGCTTATAGAGAGTTAGGCGTTAGCTAGCTTACGAACGTTAGCTTACATTCTCCCTGCTGTGGTTCACCAATGTAAAGTTGCCGACTTTGCTGGAATTCACCCCGCTGGATTTATAACATTATGTGATAAACAGTGTTTCACTTTACACTCAAGTTGATAGAAAAAAACAAAAAAAAGTCTGGATCTCTACCCGTTTTTGTCGCTGGCGGGGTCACCGGGTTCAGATGCTACTCACACACCGGGGGAGACAAGATATCTCATAACAGCAAGGCTAATCTTGCTAAATAAATGACGTAATTTTCACGCATGTAATCCTACATTGCAACAATAGTAATATAATAAATAATTATCTCGCAATTCACTATGGTGGACGGTAACGCCAGTACCGCGGGAAGTAGGGGTGCTGGAGGGGCTGCAGCACCCCCTGCTGGTGACATCAAATATTTATTTACCACTATGGCAAAAAAGCGGATTTTAGACTTTTTTGGGAAGCCTCGAGAAAACAAAAGGAGATGCAGCAACAGTAAGTTCTGGGGTATATTGTCATGTATCCGGTCCAAGATAGTGCATTGACAGTTTATTTGCAGTTTATTTTGTGCTTTTTATTGTATTTCAGATACTTTTTAACACGAACAAGCTTGTCCCTCATTCTCCTCCACCTCTTCGTGCACTCACCACCTCTCAACCCACGTTTACCGTCATTTCCGTCCACGAATAAAACGCTTGTTGCATATCTTTATAGTCCTCCAGCCACGGGACCACACTGTTCATGTCACAATGTGAGAACTCCAGAAAGGTGCCACACTGAACGGCGCAACCTTTCAGTGAGCCAGACTGCACGACGTCTCGCTCCAAGAGGACATGCTATGTCACGAGCGCACCCCCCAAAAGCATACGTTACAGATAAGCAATACAACGCTAAAAAGAGAAAAAAAGCTCATGACCTATAGCTCATCTTCCTCAAAGAGGAAGAATTGATCCGCATTGGCCTCAGACTCCAGCTGCGCGTCTCCTTTTCCCGTCTTCCAGCTAAACAGCTGATCTGTCTGCTGGACATCCATCCTTCTCATCCTCCTTTATACATAAAAAACACACTAAACTACAGAGAAGTAACTATCTATCTGCCACAGATCGCTCCAATATCTAAAGTTTTGCCGTCTGTCTCAGTGACAGCGCATCAGCGCACCTTTTGACACCTGCTGTCAGATCACGCAGCAGCATCCTCTGTCCCTCAGCAACAAAACGCTACTGAACCCATTCTTAGTTTAATTATTTTAGTTTAACTCTTGTTTTATTTGGGCTATTAACAAAAATAAAAAATGGTGTGTAGTTTATAATCCGCATTTTAAACATACCGTAAGTTGAAACCAAAGACTGTATATATAAGATTTGAAACGGAAACTCAGAGAGGCGGAGTCTTGCTGCTGCCGCGTCTCAAAGGTGTGTTTTCATTGGTCAACTGCAGACGGGAGTCGTAGGTTTTCGAGCAGTGCTGAAGACTGTTAGCCTAGTGAACTAGACCAAATTCTTGCTTTGCAGAGTTTATATATATTCACATATATAGGATGGCTTGCCAGGCTAGAAGACTGTTGGAGTGTGTCTTCTTTCTAATAATGAGACTCGTATCAATGCATGCTACACGTAGATTCACCTGTACATAACGAGTTGAGCGCAGCTGAGCTTTTTTTTTTTTCAGCCCCCCCTGCTGAAATAATGTTCCCGCGGCTATGGGTAACGCACATCCTCCATTGTGACATAGGTTTTCACTACGAATGAAGATTAATTTTACCCAGTTAAACATGTTCTCTGTAAATTCAAAAATACTTTGAGGGCTGTACATTTGATCGCTGCGGTTCATTCCCATATTCTGTCCGCATTCAATGTTATTTAAAAAAAAAAACAACAAAAATAAAACAGACAAGTTCAGTTTTATTGTGAAACCAACTGAATAAAAGTGATATTAAGGTTACAAACTGGCTTGTTTTGACTAGCTTCAATGAAGTTTCAACCTGTGTAAATGGTATTNCCACATCCTCCATTGTGACATAGGTTTTCACTACGAATGAAGATTAATTTTACCCAGTTAAACATGTTCTCTGTAAATTCAAAAATACTTTGAGGGCTGTACATTTGATCGCTGCGGTTCATTCCCATATTCTGTCCGCATTCAATGTTATTTAAAAAAAAAAACAACAAAAATAAAACAGACAAGTTCAGTTTTATTGTGAAACCAACTGAATAAAAGTGATATTAAGGTTACAAACTGGCTTGTTTTGACTAGCTTCAATGAAGTTTCAACCTGTGTAAATGGTATTTCTACCGTCCGTAATGGCTAAGGGGGCGGTCCTATGAACGGCGTGACGTCACATCACATGTAAAGGGTCAATACCTGTCTGGGTTGCCATCACTTCAAGTGTCGGTAGCTTCGTAGAAAAGCAGGAAACTGTGTGTGTAAAATGAGACTGCATGTCACATCTTATACTGAATAAGTGAAGTAAGTGATTGTGGAATTAGACAAAACAATCCTAGCCAGTTTAAACCAGATAATATTCCAAAGGTCAGAAACTGGAGCGAAGTGACCCAGCTCAGTTAAACCTCAAATAATCCAACAAATTTAATTGAGGCAAATGACATAAAAGAAACTAGAGCAAACACGTAAAGACACTAAAATAGGACATAAAAATGATACAAAAGGGAAAAAAACTGTTCAAATACAATATTGTTTGAATGTACGTTCTAGAAGCAAAGTGATTAAATCCTATTTATCAGTCTGGGAAGAACGTGTTACACAATATTTGTTCTAGTTTGTCTTTCCAGGATACAGAAGGTCAAACACGCTTGGAGCTGAATTTAGTCCAGGACTGTTTATTTCATTTATTTCCACTCGGTTAATGTGTTTTTCTTTACTGTACTTTGTATGTTTTACTGACATAAAGATTAAATATTTTAAAGCTACTTTTCTAGCTGTTTTTTTCTAATGTGCTATAAAATTAAACTGTGTTTAATTTTTTCCTGGATGGTGACCATCTCATACCACAGAAGGGCTTTATTCTTTCATCTGTCATCACAGACGTCACAAAGTGAAGGGAGTGAGACCCGGAAGGCGAGACAAGGCCATTCTCACCACACCAAATGCTGCAGATTCTTTGTGTCAGAGGCACTGCAGCTGCCATACCGGGAGGTGATGCACACATCAAGATGCTCCCGATAGTGTCCTGATGTAAGTGGTGGAGGGGGATGCTCTCTCTCCTCTGACTCCACAGGGAGAACGTCCTCTGCTGTGATTTTTGATGAAGTAAGAGGCATTCAAGTTGCAGAACAACATGAGAGATGGAATGGTGGAGCGTTACCACAGCAGGGTCCATGATGTGTTGCTGAATGAAGCACGTTAAGAAATTTGACAATTATCTTTAGTCTTTGTATCTCTGCATTAAGAGAAGCACCGTTGTGATGGGGTAGTTTGAGGGAAGTCTTTATGGGTTTTTGATGATATTTTAATTAATAATAAAAGAAGTTAAAAAAATAATTTCATTGATGAGGAGGAGTCTTTGGTAGAATCAGGCAGTTTCCACATCCCCATCAGTCAGGACATTTCACTTTTAAGTTTACTTGTGATTATTGGAGGTGGAGCTAAACGCACCAGCCTACTTGGTGATAAGAAATCTGATGCTACTTTTCTGTTTTCATAAGAAATAATGTCTGAATCCAGAAAAAGCCACAATCATCCAAATACAAGGATGGTAATCCAGCCTGAAATAATCATATATATATATATATATATATATATATTAGGGGTAGGACTCAATAAAATAATTAATCTAATTAATTAGAGGCTTTGTAATTAATTAATCTTGATTAATCACATTTTAATTGTTCAAGAAAATTTGCCCCGAAAGCAATCTTTTAAAATTTAAAATAATGAGACATTGAATCAAACAGTAGTCATTGACATTAGTATTGTCAGCTATTTTAATTTCTAAAAAAAAAATGCTTCTAAATTGTATTCAAAACAGGATATTGATATTTAGGGCATGTATTTTGCTGCTAAACTTTAACATCCCCCAACTTGGGGACCCTTGGGCTTAAAGGGTTAAATGCGTTAATTTTTTTTAACGATTATATATATATATATATATATATATATATATATATATATATATATATATATATAATGCCAGTAACAGTTGAACTGTGGAGTTCTACACTCTTACTGCAGTGGGAATGAATGACCTACGGTAGCGTTGTGTTTTACATCCTGGATGTCTCAGTCTGCCACTAAAGGTGCTGTCCATGGCCTCCACAGTTGAATACAGTGGGTGGGAGGGGTTTTCCAAGATGGAGGTCAGCTTCACCACATCCTCAACTGAATCCAGTGGGCAGCCCAGAACCGAGCTAGCTTTTTTAACTAGCTTGTTCAGTCTCTTCCTGTCTTGGTCAGAGCTGCCTGCACCCCAACAGACCACAGCAGAATGAATAACAGAGAAACAACAGAATGGTGAAAAAAATTTAGCAGATGGGAATTAACTCTAAAGGACCTCGTCCTCCTCAGGAGAAATATATGTACTTTATGAAGATTTGATGACAAAACATAAATTGGAAGCAAAATTAGATGTAAAATACATTCTGAAGATTTGATGCAGAGATTTGCAAGTTAGTGATACCCTTTTATAAACCTTTACAAAAAAGTTATACATTAATGTTGAAAAGGAAAAAAAAACATCTGAAAAGGATAAGTGCAAAATGAATCCGATGTATTTACTTGACTTTCTTTTCCATGAGTCTAAATTTGAACCAGACAAGACTAGACTGGACTTTAGAATCAAAATCTACAAGCAATCAAAATAACTACAAAAGAGGTTCATTGAAGGGGTTTTTAATTCCTAAAAGCAGCCTGTGGTCAATCATAGATTAGTGATGAACCATTAGAGCTGTACAGGGGAATGATTCATCCACCAGCGTTCCATTTAGACATCCAGGAGGTGAGCTGTTTCTGATTCCAATGATTCTTTCCTTTATTTTACCTTCCACTGAGTATTTATTGTAATCAGGCTTTCTTGTGCTTCTAATGATAACCATAAAACCCAAAGTGCTTCACAACAACACAGTTCTGGGTTTTGTTGCTTTGTGCTTCAGTCTTTTAAAATACAACAATATGGTGGACAAAAAAATACTCCACAATTCCTTGTAAATGAATTAAATAAAATCAGATTTGAAACTATTTTGAGATAATAAACCATGTTAAAGCAAAAATGGCTTTATCTTTTCATCATATTAGAAAAAATGGTGGAAAAAGCTTTTGCACTCCTGTTTGAGGAAGTAGAAGTTAGTCGGAGGAGCGAGGAGTGAAAACTGGCAGGATTTGTCATCCTACTCATTAATGATAAGTAAAAATCGAACCTTTGATTTGTTAACAGCAACGTGACTCTACCGCTGCCTTTGTTTGTTTTTCTTGCTTGGATAAAAAATGCAATGTTAATATGTTATCTTCACAAATAACACAAGCCCAAAACATGGGGTGTTTCTCAATCTCAAGGAACCTCGCCTTGATGCCTTGGTCCCGTCCTGCCCCGGTTGCCTAGGAGATACGTCATCAGGAACCGCCAAGGCGTGTTCCAATCGGTTCCAATGTTCATGTGCTTCCAAGGCATCTGTCCTCCGTTTGTTAGCCGCTTAGCTAATTGAGCAAGGATACACGAGAGGTGCCGTTGCCTTCTCTTGGTCAAAAATTTCCCAGAATGCAGCGCGGTATTTTCAAACAGATGTAATCATGAGCCGGCAGCAGCTACTTCGAGGGCAATTTTCCAGTTTAAATGTAAGTCAACTAATTGTAGCTATAGGGCTTATACGTAAAATGTTTATTTACATCCAAATCAGTTATCTATGGTTGGTTAGTTGCTTAGTAGTTGCAGTTTTGGTGGCTAACAGGTACTAATTCACTTACATTTGATTTGACCAATATATACACAATAAAAAAAGTAAAAGGCTCGATATTTAAGGTTAACATTATTATGATGGGAGGGACATCAACAGGGCGCGTAAGCAGGGGGCGGGCTCTGGCCGGCCGCGGTCACGTGGGACAAGTCTGTTCCATTTAACCATTTTCTTTGACCAAGGAAGGACAGTGTCCTTGTAAGCAAGGCGTCTGGCCTGGCAAGGCAGTGCCTTGGCAGGCAAGGCAAGGCAAGGCGAGGTTC
>SSNS01000167.1:475802-500778 GCA_006937985.1 Aphyosemion australe | reverse complement strand
CACACACACACACACACACACACACACACACACACCACATATATCAAGTAGTGTTTCTATGGCTACACTGTGATTTCTTAGTAGAAGTTCCATTTAGTAAGAGTAAGAGAAACTTTATTGTCTTTATCTGAGTGAATCTATAATTAATTCAATAGGTGAACTAATAGTAGCACATTCTATGTTAAAGAAAGTAAGATGTAATATCAGGAAAGGGAGAATGTTAGGTGGTTGGCAGCAGTGTGCCAGCCGATGGCCCCCTCCATGAGGCCACCACAGCTCAGCAGAACGCCAGTGTAGCTTCTTCTGGGGAGAAAAACAGAAGTTAGAATGTGAAGATGAACAGATTTGTGTGCTGTGATTGGGTAGGGTATATTATTTTGTTGCAACAAGAAGTTCTGATCCATTTAATGATTAGATAAGTCTGTAGGCATGTTATATTTTTTAGACATCCACTTTAGGAGTAGAAAAATTATCTTTAAACACTTGTTTTTAGAGTTTTCACTCTTCTTACGGTGCCATTCCTACCGTTGAGCTGTGCTGTTTTCTCATTAGCAGCAACCCCTAGAAGCACTGATAATATTTTTTAATATGATCAAATAAATCAACATGTTCCAGAAAAACGTATCTTTTAAGGGTCAATATGTAAGAATGACCTGTGGTCAAATGTGGGTACTGCAGTCCATGTTTCTAAACAAAAAGCTACTTTCTCTCTGCTGTTCCGTGAGTTTCGAGGCTGTTGCCAGTTACAAATCAGCACCAGACGATTCTAGACGAGTCATACACAGTAAGTTGATAAGTAGATTGTCATATCTGGTGTTAGCACTCTTGGGTGTTTTACTACACTTATTATGATAGTATGCGTCCAACATTAGAGGAGTTTGCTGTCTTGCTGTTAGTTTGCTGTTATAGTTCTGAAAGACTCATTAAAGGAAGTAAAATGCCATGATTGACTCATTAATCACTTCACACACACATTTCACTGTAATATGGAGTTGTTGGTAATTGAAGAAGTAGATTGAGATATTTTTAGAGCCCATTATTTGCTTCTAATTCACCGTTAGCATTGTTAGCTCAACGTTAGCCTCTAGCCTGCTTCACCTGATTAGAGTAAAACAAATGGATGCCGTGACTTCTTAGGGGTACAAATAATAACTTCTGGGTCGCTCCTGTTTACTGGCTTCGGGTCTTTTAACCACAGACATTTTTACGTAGATGCCTTGTGGACTGGCGCTGCCTATTAGAGCTGCCGTAGTGGCCGGCCGCCTTCTTAGTTGGGTCTCCATTCGCACCCAGTGCATTCATTTCTACTGAGGAAGGTGCTTACTCAGCTAAAAAACACATTTTATCAAGCTTTTTCACAAAATCAGACACATGGTATGGCATGATAATTAAAATATAAACATAATTAAACAAAATAAATTAAAATATAAAATCCCAACAGGTAGGCTAGAAAAGTCAATAGTAATCCCACGTGATCTGTTTTCAATAGTACGCTGGTTGTTGCAACTGTAGGCTGCACAAAAACGGGCATAGTTGCCCACTCTGCATTAACTTTGGAGAATGAGGAGACCCATCCAATATGGCGGCGACGCACTTACGCTCTCCAGCGTCCAATGGGGCATCTATGTATTCATGTCTATGCTTTTAACAACTCTGGAGCTTTTTACCGGCCGTGTCCAATTACAAATAGCAAAGCTGCAGCGTTAGCTTGGCGCAGATTCTGCAACCCCAGATTGTAAACAGTAACTACATCCCTCTTTGACCATTTTGAAAGGAGAAAAACTGACAACTCCCCAACCAGCTGAGCATGAAATCTGTTTCAGTATAACTTTCCTTCCAACATGATTGAAACATTAGACTGTTTTGTGATCATTTTGTGATTATTTCAATAAAAATGTTTTACATATTGCTTCTTTAAATGATTTGGACCACAGGCAGAATACTTTATTATTTACTATGTATATATATATATATATATATATATATATATATATATATACACAGTGAAAAATAAAGAAAATCTGACTTTTACGTTGTGTTGTTGTGAAAGAAATGCTGTACTGAAACAACACACGGACAAAGAGTCTACCTACGCATTTCAAGAGCATCGCCTTCATTATGGTGCAATCACTACTGGATGTTGTTTGGCTGTCATTATTAGTGGCCTGATATGCAACAATTGGTCCCACATCACAAAGAAAATAGCAGCTCTATCTATTTGTGCGTGTGTGGGTGTGTGTGCATGTGTGTGTGTGTGTGCCAGAGGTATAGCAGAGTGGAAAAAACCTATTGATTTAAGTGTTCATTACTTGCATAGTGAGTGATGGAAGTTGAATTCTCCTCCAGGAAACAGTGCTGAAAACTTAAAGTAAATGTCAAATGAAATGTCATAAAGATTATAGCCTCCACATTTCTCAGCTACAGGTTGGCTTTTTGGAGCACTTCCAAGGCATATTTTACGTATTAGAGTTGCAAAAACTAAAGGATTACTGGGCAAAAGTCAAAGTGTAATCTGACATAAAACATAAGTCAATAAAATCACGTGACAGAGTAATAAACCTTAACACTTCGTGGAGTGTGTGATGACATTTCATCACGCTGGGCTGCAGGGTCTCATTCACTCATACAACCAATACATGACATGCAATGACAAGTAATTAAACTCTACATGACTTCACACTGTGCCTTTTCATGAGACCAGATGAATCAAAAACAAGCTTTTAAATATTGCAAAGGTTTAATTAAATTTTGCATATCATACTGTTTTATACTTGACCAACAGGTGCTTCCACAAACATTTATACACCAAGAAATGATGCAATTCACCTGGAGAGAAAAGAAAATCTCATAACATATGGTTTTAACTGTGTTGATCTAATTATCCTAGTAAAGGCTCACAAATGCACCCTGATTTACGTGGATTGAAGTTGTCTGTTCCGGCAATTTTATAATAATTGCCATTTAAATATTACAGTACGTTTGATTTTATGTTCTTTTTTTCCCAACGCCTCTGAAATGACTTTTGTGTGAAAATGTGTGTTTCCGTGTTAAGCTTTAGTAATTACACTCAGTTATCTAGAATAATAAACTGTATGACAAAAAAGCCGATGCTGAAATTGTTAAGCGTGACTCACGTCCATGCTGAGACGAAGTGATGATGGTGGAGATGAGTCATCGTGTTCATACACGAGGTTAAATCTGGAAATAATCCAGTCACTTCCTGTTGCTCTAATGCAATTGTCCGCAAATTTAATTAAATAAAAACTACATTTAAGGTTCTCTAATGAAGTATTTCCCACCTTAAAGAGCAGGTTCACTGAGAAACCATTTTTTACTTATTATTTTTGACAGTGATCANCTACACTCTTACTGCAGTGGGAATGAATGACCTACGGTAGCGTTGTGTTTTACATCCTGGATGTCTCAGTCTGCCACTAAAGGTGCTGTCCATGGCCTCCACAGTTGAATACAGTGGGTGGGAGGGGTTTTCCAAGATGGAGGTCAGCTTCACCACATCCTCAACTGAATCCAGTGGGCAGCCCAGAACCGAGCTAGCTTTTTTAACTAGCTTGTTCAGTCTCTTCCTGTCTTGGTCAGAGCTGCCTGCACCCCAACAGACCACAGCAGAATGAATAACAGAGAAACAACAGAATGGTGAAAAAAATTTAGCAGATGGGAATTAACTCTAAAGGACCTCGTCCTCCTCAGGAGAAATATATGTACTTTATGAAGATTTGATGACAAAACATAAATTGGAAGCAAAATTAGATGTAAAATACATTCTGAAGATTTGATGCAGAGATTTGCAAGTTAGTGATACCCTTTTATAAACCTTTACAAAAAAGTTATACATTAATGTTGAAAAGGAAAAAAAAACATCTGAAAAGGATAAGTGCAAAATGAATCCGATGTATTTACTTGACTTTCTTTTCCATGAGTCTAAATTTGAACCAGACAAGACTAGACTGGACTTTAGAATCAAAATCTACAAGCAATCAAAATAACTACAAAAGAGGTTCATTGAAGGGGTTTTTAATTCCTAAAAGCAGCCTGTGGTCAATCATAGATTAGTGATGAACCATTAGAGCTGTACAGGGGAATGATTCATCCACCAGCGTTCCATTTAGACATCCAGGAGGTGAGCTGTTTCTGATTCCAATGATTCTTTCCTTTATTTTACCTTCCACTGAGTATTTATTGTAATCAGGCTTTCTTGTGCTTCTAATGATAACCATAAAACCCAAAGTGCTTCACAACAACACAGTTCTGGGTTTTGTTGCTTTGTGCTTCAGTCTTTTAAAATACAACAATATGGTGGACAAAAAAATACTCCACAATTCCTTGTAAATGAATTAAATAAAATCAGATTTGAAACTATTTTGAGATAATAAACCATGTTAAAGCAAAAATGGCTTTATCTTTTCATCATATTAGAAAAAATGGTGGAAAAAGCTTTTGCACTCCTGTTTGAGGAAGTAGAAGTTAGTCGGAGGAGCGAGGAGTGAAAACTGGCAGGATTTGTCATCCTACTCATTAATGATAAGTAAAAATCGAACCTTTGATTTGTTAACAGCAACGTGACTCTACCGCTGCCTTTGTTTGCTTTTCTTGCTTGGATAAAAAATGCAATGTTAATATGTTATCTTCACACAAGCCCAAAACATGGGGTGTTTCTCAATCTCAAGGAACCTCGCCTTGATGCCTTGGTCCCGTCCTGCCCCGGTTGCCTAGGAAATACGTCATCAGGAACCGCCAAGGCGTGTTCCAATCGGTTCCAATGTTCATGTGCTTCCAAGGCATCTGTCCTCCGTTTGTTAGCCGCTAAGCTAATTGAGCAAGGATACACGAGAGGTGCCGTTGCCTTCTCTTGGTCAAAAATTTCCCAGAATGCAGCGCGGTATTTTCAAACAGATGTAATCATGAGCCGGCAGCAGCTACTTCGAGGGCAATTTTCCAGTTTAAATGTAAGTCAACTAATTGTAGCTATAGGGCTTATACGTAAAATGTTTATTTACATCCAAATCAGTTATCTATGGTTGGTTAGTTGCTTAGTAGTTGCAGTTTTGGTGGCTAACAGGTACTACTTCACTTACATTTGATTTGACCAATATATACACAATAAAAAAAGTAAAAGGCTCGATATTTAAGGTTAACATTATTATGATGGGAGGGACATCAACAGGGCGCGTAAGCAGGGGGCGGGCTCTGGCCGGCCGCGGTCACGTGGGACAAGTCTGTTCCATTTAACCATTTTCTTTGACCAAGGAAGGACAGTGTCCTTGTAAGCAAGGCGTCTGGCCTGGCAAGGCAGTGCCTTGGCAGGCAAGGCAAGGCAAGGCGAGGTTCCTTGAGATTGAGAAACACCCATGTTCTGCCATGTTGCTAATGCTAACGGTTAGCATCTACTAGCTGAGACGTGCTCACAGATCAAGGTGGGTGTGTCCATGAATGATAATTTTATAGTGTGACGTAGAGCTTTTTTTTTACCCGATCGTTTCTCCATCTTTTATTTTTTAGTGGCTAATGCAGGAAATGGGGGTTGAAGACTATTTTTCATGTTCCGTATGCATGCTCAACTCAGAGTGATCAAGTATAACCCCTTCTTTCCACTGGACGTGAAAGCAACACGTAACGTAATAGCGGCGTTTTACCCGTGCCCTTCCTTCCAACTTGGAGCATTTCAGACGTGAAATGGGATCGAAAGTCAGCTGATCCCATGAGGTCACAAATTCTTGAGAGAATTACAACACCACGTGTGATTTCAGAAGTCCACACAGTAACAAGCAAGGAGAAAGATGGCTGCATGTATCCAAAAAGGACTGTGGTTTATGTTCTGTTCTGTTTACATCAGCTACGGGGGTTTCACAGGTAATGACGTACTGCACGTGACTTTAATTTTGAAAGCTTCTGGATGTTTTACACTGATTTTGTATTTGACTTCCTGTCTGGCCCATCTGAGCTATGGAGTTTGACGTGTTTTGGAAGCATAGCACGTAGAAAATAAACTCGAAATGTAATGATAGCGTCCCTTCGCTTCTGGAACGCATCCAGAATGTTACACTTAGTTGTCGGAGGAAAGGACCCTTTCCACTATAGGGTAATTGCAGTGAAGTACGTTTTGCGCCGCTTTCGCTTCCAGTGGAAAGAAGGGGTTAGACGTTTCTCAGTGAACCTCTTCTTTAAAGGTGCCTGATGTTACTGTGTTGTATTTCCTGGTAAACACAGCTGTTTAGATTATTTAAATGTCTTTATTAGAACTTTAAAAAACAAAGTGCTGTGTTTTAGCAGAAACACTGAGTAAAAACATGACAATTTGCACAAAATGTTCACTTGAGTGGTAATTTCAAAGATGCAAATACAGAATCTCATAAGGTTTTTCAAAATGCACACCCAGAAAAACACAACCTTCGACACACAATTTTACAAAAAAATAGCAGACAGAAAATCTGTGTCCGCCTTGTGTTGTTTGCTTAATATCTCCAGTGGATTGGTGGTTTACTGTGTATTCCTGTGGACAGAAAAACAAAAGGCATCTGCTGAAGCTCTCTGTTTTGGCCAAGAAATCTCACCTTCACCCTGCAAACACTTGTGCATCTAAAACTGAAAGTGGAGCCATACTTTTATCATTTAAATACACAGAACAAATAAATATTCTCTTATTCAATGTGCTTATGTAATTGTTGTTCGCAGATAGTTAGATGATCTACTATTTAATACGTTCAAAAACATATTTCCCACACATAAAAACAAAGTCAGCGTGTGCTTTATATAATCAATCAATCAGACTTTATTCGTACAGCAGTTTTCACACAAACTAAGAGTAACACAAAGAGCTTTACAGAGAGTAAAAACAGAAACAAGCAAAACACAAAAGAACAATACCTCCCACACGCTACTAAAAGAATAGTGTTCTGAAGAAAAAAAACTGAAAACACTAGTGTAATAATATGATTAACACAATAAAATGGCTGGATGCACTGAGGAAACAGTAGTGAGTGTAATGAGGAAACGCCATGAGGTAGATTAGAGAAGGTAGGAACATCACGTCTTCAAATCCAAGAAGTAACGAAAACAAAATAAAAATACGAGTTAAAACAATGAGGGAAGGTAAACAAAAACACACATTTCAGTATGAAGATGTGTGTTCATACACACACACACACACACACCACCTAGACAAGCTGTGTGTGGTGTGACTGTCAGTTTTAATTGGACCAATATAATGAGGCCTAGCACACTTATCTGATTCTTCTGGACCTCTCCAACCCAACGCTCTGAATGGAACACACCGTCTCTTGCTCCAATTAAGTCTGTGCCCAAGGCAATCTTCAGGAGCACAAACCGTCGACACACAAAGCCTCGCACATCACTTCAGCTGACAGGCATCTGATGCAAAAAATCACCGGTCATAAAGTGTTTGACAATGTAATAATAAGAGCTTTCTCTTCACAAAACGATTGTTCTGCTCCACATTTCGTCGCAGCTGTCTTTCCCTCCACATGGCATCCGCGCTGTGTGTTTTGCAAAGTGTGTGGCTGATTTAGACTAATAATGATTCTGTTTCCAAACTATTGGCTGGTAATCTACCACATGGAATCAGAAGTGGTTAACAGCTATTTGCTGGAATGCCTAAAAAGGACGGAGGAAAAAAAAAGATACTCAGAAACGGTTTTTGGCTTCTCTTGTGATACGTTATCATTTTCCCAGTGAGCGCTAACAGGAATATGAGGACAGATGTTGCTAAATTGGTAATCTTAGTTATTTTATAAATAATTTGGTTGTTAGCGTTGTGTTACTATCCGGCAGGTCCTGAGTAGTGGTGAATGAGCGTATATAGGATCATCACATAAACGTGCTGCTAGCATAAGGTTAAGCCTAATTTATACTTCTCCGTCAGCTCGAACGTGGATTCTTCTCTGTCTCCTGGGGACGAGCAATTCCCCGCCAAGACAACAGAGGGCGTAGGGCTTTTCTGGGGTATCCTGCCGCCATTACAGTCACGTATCCGGTCCACGATAGTGTATTTACTACTGTGTTTACGTTGTTTAATGTGTTGTTTTAACACGGACAAATTTGTCCCTCATTCTCCACCACCTCTTCATGCGGTCGGCACCTCTAAACCCACGTTTCCCGTCATTTCCGTCCACGAATAAAACGTTTGCTCTGTATCTTTGTGCTCCTTCAGTCATGGATGAATAACCTTTCATATTGTCGGCCTTTTACCGCGAGGCGTTCTTCAATCTGCTCCGTGTCTGCCGCTAGATATCTTCAGCTCTCTTTATTTGTTGAGTCAACAATGGCGGTGTTGTTGACGTATTACATGGAAGCAGCATCCTGACCAATCACAAGCTTGCACTCTCCATCGCTCTCTACGGACAGTTAAAAAAGAGGGCACGTCTCCGTCACCCTCTGCAAGCCTGTCGGAGATCCCTTGCGCCGAGGCAAAATGGCGCTGCGTGTCTCCGTACCGACACAGACGGCGAAGTATAAATCAGGCTTTAGTAGGGGTGTTCCAAAAAGGGTACTTCACGATTCGATTCGATTTCGATTATGGGAGCTTCGATGCTTCGATTATAATGGTTGTTGGTTTGATTCGATTACTGGTGCCACGATTCTTCGATTGCATCGCCACATCGGTGAAATGCACCCACCCCTAGGCTTTAGTGGTGAGCGTGAGGCATGCAGATCATCATTTCTAGTTAGAATGTGAAGATGAACAGATTTGTGTGCTGTGATTGGGTAGGGTATATTATTTTGTTGCAACAAGAAGTTCTGATCCATTTAATGATTAGATAAGTCTGTAGGCATGTTATATTTTTTAGACATCCACTTTAGGAGTAGAAAACTAGAAAATGTGTAAAGTTGTATTCAAAAATGATCTTTAAACACTTGTTTTTAGAGTTTTCACTCTTCTTATGGTGCCATTCCTACTGTTGAGCTGTGCTGTTTTCTCATTAGCAGCAACCCCTAGAAGCACTGATAATATTTTTTAATATGATCAAATAAATCAACATGTTCCAGAAAAACGTATCTTTTAAGGGTCAATATGTAAGAATGACCTGTGGTCAAATGTGGGTACTGCAGTCCATGTTTCTAAACAAAAAGCTACTTTCTCTCTGCTGTTCCGTGAGTTTCGAGGCTGTTGCCAGTTACAAATCAGCACCAGACGATTCTAGACGAGTCATACACAGTAAGTTGATAAGTAGATTGTCATATCTGGTGTTAGCACTCTTGGGTGTTTTACTACACTTATTATGATAGTATGCGTCCAACATTAGAGGAGTTTGCTGTCTTGCTGTTAGTTTGCTGTTATAGTTCTGAACGACTCATTAAAGGAAGTAAAATGCCATGATTGACTCATTAATCACTTCACACACACATTTCACTGTAATATCGAGTTGTTGGTAATTGAAGAAGTAGCTTGAGATATTTTTAAAGCCCATTATTTGCTTCTAATTCACCGTTAGCATTGTTAGCTCAACGTTAGCCTCTAGCCTGCTTCACCTGATTAGAGTAAAACAAATGGATGCCGTGACTTCTTAGGGGTACACGTAATAACTTCTGGGTCGCTCCTGTTTACTGGCTTCGGGTCTTTTAACCACAGACATTTCTACGTAGACGCCTTGTGGACTGGCACTGCCTATTAGAGCTGCCGTAGTGGCCGGCTGCCATCTTAGTTGGGTCTCCATTCGCACCCAGTGCATTCATTTCTACTGAGGAAGGTGCTTACTCAGCTAAAAAACACATTTTATCAAGCTTTTTCACAAAATCAGACACATGGTATGGCATGATAATTAAAATATAAACATAATTAAACAAAATGAATTAAAATATAAAATCCCAACAGGTAGGCTAGAAAAGTCAATAGTAATCCCACGTGATCTGTTTTCAATAATACGCTGGTTGTTGCAACTGTAGGCTGCACAAAAACGGGCATAGTTGCCCACTCTGCATTAACTTTGGAGAATGAGGAGACCCATCCAATAAGGCGGCGACGCACTTACGCTCTCCAGCACCCAATGGGGCATCTATGTATTCATGTCTATTCTTTTAACAACTCTGGAGCTTTTTACCGGCCGTGTCCAATTACAAATAGCAAAGCTGCAGCGTTAGCTTGGCGCAGATTCTGCAACCCCAGATTGTAAACAGTAACTACATCCCTCTTTGACCATTTTGAAAGGAGAAAAACTGACAACTCCCCAACCGGCTGAGCATGAAATCTGTTTCAGTATAACTTTCCTTCCAACATGATTGAAACATTAGACTGTTTTGTGATCATTTTGTGATTATTTCAATAAAAATGTTTTACATATTGCTTCTTTAAATGATTTGGACCACAGGCAGAATACTTTATTTTTACTATATACAGTGAAAAATAAAGAAAATCTGACTTTTACGTTGTGTTGTTGTGAAGGAAATGCTGTACTGAAACAACACACGGACAAAGAGTCTACCTACGCATTTCAAGAGCATCGCCTTCATTATGGTGCAATCACTACTGGATGTTGTTTGGCTGTCATTATTAGTGGCCTGATATGCAACAATTGGTCCCACATCACAAAGAAAATAGCAGCTCTATCTATTTGTGCGTGTGTGGGTGTGTGTGCATGTGTGTGTGTGTGTGCCAGAGGTATAGCAGAGTGGAAAAAACCTATTGATTTAAGTGTTCATTACTTGCATAGTGAGTGATGGAAGTTGAATTCTCCTCCAGGAAACAGTGCTGAAAACTTAAAGTAAATGTCAAATTAAATGTCATAAAGATTATAGCCTCCACATTTCTCAGCTACAGGTTGGCTTTTTGGAGCACTTCCAAGGCATATTTTACGTACTAGAGTTGCGAAAACTAAAGGATTACTGGGCAAAAGTCAAAGTGTAATGTGACATAAAACATAAGTCAATAAAATCACGTGACAGAGTAATAAACCTCAACACTTCGTGGAGTGTGTGATGACATTTCATCACGCTGGGCTGCAGGGTCTCATTCACTCATACAACCAATACATGACATGCAATGACAAGTAATTAAACTCTACATGACTTCACACTGTGCCTTTTCATGAGACCAGATGAATCAAAAACAAGCTTTTAAATATTGCAAAGGTTTAATTAAATTTTGCATATCATACTGTTTAATACTTGACCAACAGGTGCTTCCA
The DNA here is from genome assembly GCA_006937985.1 of Aphyosemion australe. Classification (NCBI taxonomy): domain Eukaryota; kingdom Metazoa; phylum Chordata; class Actinopteri; order Cyprinodontiformes; family Nothobranchiidae; genus Aphyosemion; species Aphyosemion australe. The sequence continues at coordinate 489,622 of SSNS01000167.1, read as the reverse complement.
CAAACATTTATACACCAAGAAATGATGCAATTCACCTGGAGAGAAAAGAAAATCTCATAACATATGGTTTTAACTGTGTTGATCTAATTATCCTAGTAAAGGCTCACAAATGCACCCTGATTTACGTGGATTGAAGTTGTCTGTTCCGGCAATTTTAAAATAATTGCCATTTAAATATTACAGTACGTTTGATTTTATGTTCTTTTTTTTCCCCAACGCCTCTGAAATGACTTTTGTGTGAAAATGTGTGTTTCCGTGTTAAGCTTTAGTAATTACACTCAGTTATCTAGAATAATAAACTGTATGACAAAAAAGCCGATGCTGAAATTGTTAAGCGTGACTCACGTCCATGCTGAGACGAAGTGATGATGGTGGAGATGAGTCATCGTGTTCATACACGAGGTTAAATCTGGAAATAATCCAGTCACTTCCTGTTGCTCTAATGCAATTGTCCGCAAATTTAATTAAATAAAAACTACATTTAAGGTTCTCTAATGAAGTATTTCCCACCTTAAAGAGCAGGTTCACTGAGAAACCATTTTTTACTTATTATTTTTGACAGTGATCAGTCCCTGTGTTTAACATGCAGGCTGAGCGTGAAAATAATCTTCTACCCCTATAAAAAATAAAGTGGTTTTCTTGCATTTGTCTAAAACCTAGTTTATTCTGTAGATTCGCTATAGCAGCTTTAACTGTGAATAACATTATGAAAAGAGTTCAGTTTGACTTTTCACACCCAGATAGACCTGATTACTGCCAGCTTTGTGAGATCACCAAATCACTTCAATAGAAATGTTTGAGTTCATGAAGCTGGTTAAAAGTCCATGTGACTGTGGATCGGACTAAATTGGAAGAATTTTAGTATTCCTTTCAATTAATTATGTATTTGGATGTATTCCTTTTAATCAATTGTATGTCTGTGCTTGATTTTTTTTATGGGCTGTGCTGATACTCTCTCTGCAAACAAAGTTCCTAACGGACAAAAACAGTGAATTTTCAAAAAGCAACATAGTATGCTCCACTCTACAGAAATCAAAGAACAAAAGAACCCAGAACACCTGAAGCACTGCAGGTTTCATTTAGTTAAGGTTAATGTCAGCGATATGGTTAAATAAGAGAGAAGGGGACAAGCATGGGAGAGTCAGCAGCAGTTTTGGAACACAAAAAACACATTCCCCCCACCCCCACAAAAAAAAACTCTTGATCATTCCAAATACTTTTCAGAAAATATTATACGGAACTTTCTGGAAGGTGTGCATCCTGTTGCATCTGGTGAAAAAGTAGCTCTGCATTTCGGAAAAAGAACATCCTACTATAACGTTCAAACACGGTGGTGGTAGTGTGATGGTGTGGAACTGCTCTGCTGCCTCAGGATGAATTGCTGTAGTTGATGGAACCATGAAATCTACTCTCTAACAGAAAATCCTAATTGAGCACATCTGACCTTTGACCTTAAACAGGTAGAATCCTCTCCAATAGGGCTAAAATGTGGAAAACAGTGGTGGAGGAGTTAAATGCCTGCGTTGTAAATGAGGGTTGTAGGTTCACAGTTATTATGTCCTTGGGCAAGACACTTTACACACTATGCCTGCTGGTGGTGGTCAGAGGGACAGGGAGCACCTGTGTACGCCAGCCTCACCTTCGTCATTGTGACTCAGGGCAGCTGTAGCTACAATGTAGCTCATATGTAGCTCATATGTAGTTCACATGTAGCTCATTTATAGCTCATATGTAGTTCACATGTAGCTTATATGTAGCTCATATGTAGCTCATATGTAGCTCTTATATAGCTCATATGTAGTTCACATGTAGCTCATATGTAGCTCATTTATAGCTCATATGTAGCTCATATGTAGCGATGTTAAGTGTCTTACCCAAGGACAAAACGACTGACACAGACTGAGCGGGACTTGATCCTGCAACCTGGGATCCCACAAGTAACCAAAAGCAAAAACAGAAATAGTTTTTCACATCTCAGTAAAATTAAATATAATCACCTAGTACATATTAAAAGTCTTGATATTTTTAGAAAAACAAAACAAAACTGGTTAGCGTGTATCAGTTTGGTTTTTGTTTAATGTAATAACCAGGATGTTGTGAGTGTAACAGCTCTCTCACTATGACATGAAAGTCAGCAACAAAACAAGTGAGAATGTTAATCGGTTCATTCCTGAGTACCGGTAGTTCATGACAGAAACAAGAGAATTCCTGTGTCTTGGTGTTTTCTTGATTTTCAGGGCTGAACAAAAGCCCAGACATGAGGTATTAGTGCAATAGACGGAGATGTTTTAAAGACTGGCAGACAAAGTCCAAGACGCGATAGTCTTTAAAATAAACAAAACAAGAACTTTTATAAGGCAACAATTTACCAGACTGGAGAGGAGTGGAAAAGATAAACTGGCCGGTGCTGAGGCTGATGAGAATCAGGGGTGTGAGCGTTCTTGAAATTTAAAGACCTCAGTAGGATTTACTGAGAGGGTGGATTCTGGGGGCTTAGTGTCAGGCTTTAGAGTTCTGATGATGCATTTGTTTTAGGATTATCACACACCATACCAACCAATAGACCAGAAGCCATGTGTGTACATGGAACAAGTAAACACAACCGACTGACAGATGGAGAGGGGGTGAAGGCAGTACTAGAAGAAGCATGTCCAAAGTGAAGAGTGGCCCAAGACCATCTGTAAAACAGTTGGGAGAGAAAGTCCAGAGAAGACAGAACATGAGCAACAGCAAACAGTAAAATGAAAGAAGCCATTTAAGTTTCAAACACAGTTTGAACACAGATCATTCAAAAGGGATAATAACACTTATCAGCGATGAAGACAAACAATCCCTCACACTTTACAATAAGACTCTATTTGATAGTCGTGGATATTTATAACACAGTGATGAAGGTTTCTGGATTTTATGAATGTAATTTTTATAATCTCTGTAACCTCACAACCTCAGCACAGACAAAGTTGTGGGGACCCCAGGTTGGGAACCACTACTCTATGTGAAATATAGGTGAACAGAATTGGCTCACTATTTGGCAAGAAACCGATGTTTTTGCTCTTACTTGCCCTTAAAGGTGGAATATGGAACCCGAACACTAAAGCGACATCTAGTGTGTGGAGGTTGCAGTCGCAACAATAGAACAATAGAACAAGGTTTCCAGCCGTCGGGATGCCAGGTTTGCTGCCGATACGTGAGTGACCAGCCAGCACCATGTCCAGTAACGACCTAAACTCACTCTGGTTTTAGATCTTTTATGGTCGCTCCTCTTCTGAGAAGGATAACGACATCTTCTGGGCTCAGACCAGAGCAGGCCCTAGACATACACAAGTTCTGCTTGGGGCCCCACACCACCAAGAGCACCAAAATAGCATGAGAAAGATCAAAAGATAGTCAAATTACCTTGTTAATGTAAATTCAGTGTTTGTCTGCTGATGTTACTTTCAAATAGTTGAATTAATTTACCACACTTAACACTCAATATTTCAAAATGCAAACTAATTGCTACTCCTGTAAGGTTAATATCAATATTCATAGTAACACTTGAATGAAATAAGCTAATTACAAAATATGGGACTGATTGTGGGTATCTTACATAGTGTAGCCAAGGAATGATGAATCCTCTGGTTTTGACTTGATGGTATGGGGGGGGGGGCCCAAAGGAAAACCTGCGTAGGGCCCCACAAGGCCTTGGGCCGGCCCTGGCTCAGAAGCAGCTGCTTGACTTGCCGAGTCCGCCATTTTCCATTTTACCACTTATTTTAAAGTGGCACCAAATATTTTAACATTTCTGTCAGAATTAGCACGTCATGCAAAACTGCAGCTGCATACGAATGTATACAATAGTGCTGCGTGAATTGTGGTGAAATTTGGCAGTTTGAGTTAAATGCTTTGTGGATTCATTCAGACAAACAGTTTTAAAGGGACACTTTGCAACTTTTTTATATTTTTAAATAATTTTCTTGAGCCAGTATGTGCTAAAATGACCCTTTACAGGGTTAATGAATGGCCACCCAGCCCCTGTCGCCCCGTAGAAACTAATGAAGGCTGGGGAGACATTTCAGTAGTTAGATTAAGGTGTTAAAAAGACAAACGCGCAGCGAGGAGATATACGTTTTACTTTCGCTTTCGCCAACGAACACTGGGGGGTGCTAAAAACAAGCCAAAACTGACTAGTGTCCATTTAAAGCTCGTCATTAAGGTCCATCCCTTATTGAGCTAATTAAAGGCAATTAGGCCTGAGAAAACTTGCATCAGAACAACAAACTTTCATCATGTTGCACACAAAACCATGCAAGAACATCCAGTTATTCTGCTCTCAGCAAAGAGTAGTTAGAAAAAACCAACCATTTTTGATGTGACATGGTGTAATAGCACCTTTTCTAAAACACCTATGACATTATTGCAATTAGATTTTTTAGTTCTAAGATGTAGAACATCTAAAGTGTCTTTTTTAGCAGTGTTAGGTCAACTTTGTGTCAGCTTTTCTCTTTGATTCTCCTAACGGAGAGCGCGGAGACCCGTGTCACTGCTGCAGGTAAAATTACTCATGAGCTCTTTACACAATTTCACTTTTCAAATGAAACACACCCGAAAATCAGATCAAAAAGACTTTTAAGCTGAGTCGCAAAGATTAAAGTCCAAATTCTAGGTGAATTTGATAGAAATACTAAAGTAATCCTTTTTAGAGTACTCATATTTCTACAGTGGACAAAAAGGACAAATTTGGGAAAATTAGACACCATAACGTGCAGAAAATAAATTTATTAAAGACTCAAAAAAATTGTTTAGGACCTCTAACCGTGCATCTGGTGAGTGGGTGTGTGAGGGGGACAGGGTACCTACATGCACAATAATCCCCTCTTAGTTCACTCAACCTTAACCATAATCTGGGCTCTGAGCAGTGATAATGACAAAGTGTGCAGCCCTCATGAAACGGCTCTCTAACACAAAGGTTTATAAANAGGTGCTTACTCAGCTAAAAAACACATTTTATCAAGCTTTTTCACAAAATCAGACACATGGTATGGCATGATAATTAAAATATAAACATAATTAAACAAAATAAATTAAAATATAAAATCCCAACAGGTAGGCTAGAAAAGTCAATAGTAATCCCACGTGATCTGTTTTCAATAATACGCTGGTTGTTGCAACTGTAGGCTGCACAAAAACGGGCATAGTTGCCCACTCTGCATTAACTTTGGAGAATGAGGAGACCCATCCAATAAGGCGGCGACGCACTTACGCTCTCCAGCACCCAATGGGGCATCTATGTATTCATGTCTATTCTTTTAACAACTCTGGAGCTTTTTACCGGCCGTGTCCAATTACAAATAGCAAAGCTGCAGCGTTAGCTTGGCGCAGATTCTGCAACCCCAGATTGTAAACAGTAACTACATCCCTCTTTGACCATTTTGAAAGGAGAAAAACTGACAACTCCCCAACCGGCTGAGCATGAAATCTGTTTCAGTATAACTTTCCTTCCAACATGATTGAAACATTAGACTGTTTTGTGATCATTTTGTGATTATTTCAATAAAAATGTTTTACATATTGCTTCTTTAAATGATTTGGACCACAGGCAGAATACTTTATTTTTACTATATACAGTGAAAAATAAAGAAAATCTGACTTTTACGTTGTGTTGTTGTGAAGGAAATGCTGTACTGAAACAACACACGGACAAAGAGTCTACCTACGCATTTCAAGAGCATCGCCTTCATTATGGTGCAATCACTACTGGATGTTGTTTGGCTGTCATTATTAGTGGCCTGATATGCAACAATTGGTCCCACATCACAAAGAAAATAGCAGCTCTATCTATTTGTGCGTGTGTGGGTGTGTGTGCATGTGTGTGTGTGTGTGCCAGAGGTATAGCAGAGTGGAAAAAACCTATTGATTTAAGTGTTCATTACTTGCATAGTGAGTGATGGAAGTTGAATTCTCCTCCAGGAAACAGTGCTGAAAACTTAAAGTAAATGTCAAATTAAATGTCATAAAGATTATAGCCTCCACATTTCTCAGCTACAGGTTGGCTTTTTGGAGCACTTCCAAGGCATATTTTACGTACTAGAGTTGCGAAAACTAAAGGATTACTGGGCAAAAGTCAAAGTGTAATGTGACATAAAACATAAGTCAATAAAATCACGTGACAGAGTAATAAACCTCAACACTTCGTGGAGTGTGTGATGACATTTCATCACGCTGGGCTGCAGGGTCTCATTCACTCATACAACCAATACATGACATGCAATGACAAGTAATTAAACTCTACATGACTTCACACTGTGCCTTTTCATGAGACCAGATGAATCAAAAACAAGCTTTTAAATATTGCAAAGGTTTAATTAAATTTTGCATATCATACTGTTTTATACTTGACCAACAGGTGCTTCCACAAACATTTATACACCAAGAAATGATGCAATTCACCTGGAGAGAAAAGAAAATCTCATAACATATGGTTTTAACTGTGTTGATCTAATTATCCTAGTAAAGGCTCACAAATGCACCCTGATTTACGTGGATTGAAGTTGTCTGTTCCGGCAATTTTATAATAATTGCCATTTAAATATTACAGTACGTTTGATTTTATGTTCTTTTTTTCCCAACGCCTCTGAAATGACTTTTGTGTGAAAATGTGTGTTTCCGTGTTAAGCTTTAGTAATTACACTCAGTTATCTAGAATAATAAACTGTATGACAAAAAAGCCGATGCTGAAATTGTTAAGCGTGACTCACGTCCATGCTGAGACGAGGTGATGATGGTGGAGATGAGTCATCGTGTTCATACACGAGGTTAAATCTGGAAATAATCCAGTCACTTCCTGTTGCTCTAATGCAATTGTCCGCAAATTTAATTAAATAAAAACTACATTTAAGGTTCTCTAATGAAGTATTTCCCACCTTAAAGAGCAGGTTCACTGAGAAACCATTTTTTACTTATTATTTTTGACAGTGATCAGTCCCTGTGTTTAACATGCAGACTGAGCGTGAAAATAATCTTCTACCCCTATAAAAAATAAAGTGGTTTTCTTGCATTTGTCTAAAACCTAGTTTATTCTGTAGATTCGCTATAGCAGCTTTAACTGTGAATAACATTATGAAAAGAGTTCAGTTTGACTTTTCACACCCAGGTAGACCTGATTACTGCCAGCTTTGTGAGATCACCAAATCACTTCAATAGAAATGTTTGAGTTCATGAAGCTGGTTAAAAGTCCATGTGACTGTGGATCAGACTAAATTGGAAGAATTTTAGTAATCCTTTCAATTAATTATGTATTCGGATGTATTCCTTTTAATCGATTGTATGTCTGTGCTTGATTTTTTTTATGGGCTGTGCTGATACTCTCTCTGCAAACAAAGTTCCTAACGGACAAAAACAGTGAATTTTGATTTTGATTTGAGATCTCAAAAAGCAACATAGTATGCTCCACTCTACAGAAATCAAAGTAGAAAAGAACCCAGAACACCTGAAGCACTGCAGGTTTCATTTAGTTAAGGTTAATGTCAGCGATATGGTTAAACAAGAGAGAAGGGGACAAGCATGGGAGAGTCAGCAGCAGTTTTGGAACACAAAAAACACATTCCCCCCACCCCCACAAAAAAAAAAAACCTCTTGATCATCCCAAATACTTTTCAGAAAATATTATACGGAACTTTCTGGAAGGTGTGCATCGTGTTGCATCTGGTGAAAAAGTAACTGGATTGCGGAAAAAGAACATCCTACTACAACGTTCAAACACGGTGGTGGTAGTGTGATGGTGTGGAACTGCTCTGCTGCCTCAGGATGAATTGCTGTAGTTGATGGAACCATGAAATCTACTCTCTAACAGAAAATCCTAATTGAGCACATCTGACCTTTGACCTTAAACAGGTAGAATCCTCTCCAATAGGGCTAAAATGTGGAAAACAGTGGTGGAAGAGTTAAATGCCTGCGTTGTAAATGAGGGTTGTAGGTTCACAGTTATTATGTATGCTGGTGGTGGTCAGAGGGACTGGGAGCACCTGTGTACACCAGCCTCACCTTCGTCATTGTGACTCAGGGCAGCTGTAGCTCATATGTAGCTCATATATAGCTCTTATGTAGCTCATATGTAGCTCATATATAGCTCATATGTAGCTCATATGTAGCTCTTATATAGCTCATATGTAGCTCATATATAGCTCTTATGTAGCTCATATGTAGCTCATATATAGTTCATATGTAGCTCATATATAGCTTATATGTAGTTCACATGTAGCTCATATGTAGCTCATTTATAGCTCATATGTAGCTCATATGTAGCTCATATAGCTCATATGTAGCGATGTTAAGTGTCTTACCCAAGGACAAAACGACTGACACAGACTGAGCGGGACTTGATCCTGCAACCTGGGATTCCACAAGTGACCAAAAGCAAAAACAGAAATAGTTTTTCACATCTCAGTGAAATTAAATCTAATCACCCAGTACATATTAAAAGTCTTGATATTTTTAGAAAAACAAAACAAAACTGGTTAGCGTGAAACAGTTTGGTTTTTGTTTAATGTAATAACCAGGATGTTGTGAGTGTAACAGCTCTCTCACTATGACAGAGCGCTGAAGATGAAAGTCAGCAACAAAACAAGTGAGAATGTTAATCGGTTCATTCCTGAGTAGTTCATGACAGAAACAAGAGAATTCCTGTGTCTTGGTGTTTTCTTGATTTTCAGGGCTGAACAAAAGCCCAGACATGAGGTATTAGTGCAGTAGACTGGCAGACAAAGTCTGAGACACGCGATAGTCTTTAAAACAAACAAAACAAGAACTTTTATAAGGCAACAATTTACCAGACTGGAGAGGAGTGGAAAAGATAAACTGGCCGGTGCTGAGGCTGATGAGAATCAGGGGCGTGAGCGTTCTTGAAATTTAAAGACCTCAGTAGGATTTACTGAGAGGGTGGATTCTGGGGGCTTAGTGTCAGGCTTTAGAGTTCTGATGATGCATTTGTTTTAGGATTATCACACACTATACCAACCAATAGACCAGAAGCCATGTGTGTACATGGAACAAGTAAACACAACCGACTGACAGATGGAGAGGGGGTGAAGGCAGTACTAGAAGAAGCATGTCCAAAGTGAAGAGTGGCCCAAGACCATCTGTAAAACAGTTGGGAGAGAAAGTCCAGAGAAGACAGAACATGAGCAACAGCAAACAGTAAAATGAAAGAAGCCATTTAAGTTTCAAACACAGTTTGAACACCGATCATTCAGAAGGGAAAATAACACTTATCAGCGATAAAGACAAACAATCCCTCACACTTTACAATAAGACTCTATTTGATAGTCGTGGATATTTATAACACAGTGATGAAGGTTTACAAATGCTCATTATGCTTTCAACATAGTTACTTTGTCTGAAACGATTAATAAAGCAGCTCTAGATCAGTGGTTCCCAACCTTTTCTCATGAGGATCCCCTTTCCTGTGTCCAAGACAAGCCAGGGCCCCCCAACCCCAACCCCTACCTGCATGCGCACAAGTAAAAGTGAATTACAAACTTTATACAAACATACAGAGTTATGCCTCTCACAAAGAGTTTTGATTGTAGTATTGGACGTGTTTTTGTATTTATGTTTTATGTGATGGTGTTCAGCACCTTGGGCTTCCGATAAGGTGGTGGAAGGCGCTTTATAAATAAAATAAAATTGAATTGAATTGAATTGAATTTTCTGGATTTTATGAATGTAATTTTTATAATCTCGGTAACCTCACAACCTCAGCACAGACAAAGTTGTGGGGACCCCAGGTTGGGAACCACTGCTCTATGTGAAATATAGGTGAACAGAATTGGCTCACTATTTGGCAAGAAACCGATGTTTTTGCTCTTACTTGCCCTTAAAGGTGGAATATGGAACACGAACACTAAAGCCACATCTAGTGTGTGGAGGTTGCAGTCGCAACAATAGAACAATAGAACAAGGTTTCCAGCCGTCGGGATGCCAGGTTTGCTGCCGATTCGTGAGTGACCAGCCAGCACCATGTCCAGTAACGACCTAAACTCACCAATGCACCCACCCCTAGGCTTTAGTGGTGAGCGTGAGGCATGCAGATCATCATTTCTAGTTAGAATGTGAAGATGAACAGATTTGTGTGCTGTGATTGGGTAGGGTATATTATTTTGTTGCAACAAGAAGTTCTGATCCATTTAATGATTAGATAAGTCTGTAGGCATGTTATATTTTTTAGACATCCACTTTAGGAGTAGAAAACTAGAAAATGTGTAAAGTTGTATTCAAAAATGATCTTTAAACACTTGTTTTTAGAGTTTTCACTCTTCTTATGGTGCCATTCCTACTGTTGAGCTGTGCTGTTTTCTCATTAGCAGCAACCCCTAGAAGCACTGATAATATTTTTTAATATGATCAAATAAATCAACATGTTCCAGAAAAACGTATCTTTTAAGGGTCAATATGTAAGAATGACCTGTGGTCAAATGTGGGTACTGCAGTCCATGTTTCTAAACAAAAAGCTACTTTCTCTCTGCTGTTCCGTGAGTTTCGAGGCTGTTGCCAGTTACAAATCAGCACCAGACGATTCTAGACGAGTCATACACAGTAAGTTGATAAGTAGATTGTCATATCTGGTGTTAGCACTCTTGGGTGTTTTACTACACTTATTATGATAGTATGCGTCCAACATTAGAGGAGTTTGCTGTCTTGCTGTTAGTTTGCTGTTATAGTTCTGAACGACTCATTAAAGGAAGTAAAATGCCATGATTGACTCATTAATCACTTCACACACACATTTCACTGTAATATCGAGTTGTTGGTAATTGAAGAAGTAGCTTGAGATATTTTTAAAGCCCATTATTTGCTTCTAATTCACCGTTAGCATTGTTAGCTCAACGTTAGCCTCTAGCCTGCTTCACCTGATTAGAGTAAAACAAATGGATGCCGTGACTTCTTAGGGGTACACGTAATAACTTCTGGGTCGCTCCTGTTTACTGGCTTCGGGTCTTTTAACCACAGACATTTCTACGTAGACGCCTTGTGGACTGGCACTGCCTATTAGAGCTGCCGTAGTGGCCGGCTGCCATCTTAGTTGGGTCTCCATTCGCACCCAGTGCATTCATTTCTACTGAGGAAGGTGCTTACTCAGCTAAAAAACACATTTTATCAAGCTTTTTCACAAAATCAGACACATGGTATGGCATGATAATTAAAATATAAACATAATTAAACAAAATAAATTAAAATATAAAATCCCAACAGGTAGGCTAGAAAAGTCAATAGTAATCCCACGTGATCTGTTTTCAATAATACGCTGGTTGTTGCAACTGTAGGCTGCACAAAAACGGGCATAGTTGCCCACTCTGCATTAACTTTGGAGAATGAGGAGACCCATCCAATAAGGCGGCGACGCACTTACGCTCTCCAGCACCCAATGGGGCATCTATGTATTCATGTCTATTCTTTTAACAACTCTGGAGCTTTTTACCGGCCGTGTCCAATTACAAATAGCAAAGCTGCAGCGTTAGCTTGGCGCAGATTCTGCAACCCCAGATTGTAAACAGTAACTACATCCCTCTTTGACCATTTTGAAAGGAGAAAAACTGACAACTCCCCAACCGGCTGAGCATGAAATCTGTTTCAGTATAACTTTCCTTCCAACATGATTGAAACATTAGACTGTTTTGTGATCATTTTGTGATTATTTCAATAAAAATGTTTTACATATTGCTTCTTTAAATGATTTGGACCACAGGCAGAATACTTTATTTTTACTATATACAGTGAAAAATAAAGAAAATCTGACTTTTACGTTGTGTTGTTGTGAAGGAAATGCTGTACTGAAACAACACACGGACAAAGAGTCTACCTACGCATTTCAAGAGCATCGCCTTCATTATGGTGCAATCACTACTGGATGTTGTTTGGCTGTCATTATTAGTGGCCTGATATGCAACAATTGGTCCCACATCACAAAGAAAATAGCAGCTCTATCTATTTGTGCGTGTGTGGGTGTGTGTGCATGTGTGTGTGTGTGTGCCAGAGGTATAGCAGAGTGGAAAAAACCTATTGATTTAAGTGTTCATTACTTGCATAGTGAGTGATGGAAGTTGAATTCTCCTCCAGGAAACAGTGCTGAAAACTTAAAGTAAATGTCAAATTAAATGTCATAAAGATTATAGCCTCCACATTTCTCAGCTACAGGTTGGCTTTTTGGAGCACTTCCAAGGCATATTTTACGTACTAGAGTTGCGAAAACTAAAGGATTACTGGGCAAAAGTCAAAGTGTAATGTGACATAAAACATAAGTCAATAAAATCACGTGACAGAGTAATAAACCTCAACACTTCGTGGAGTGTGTGATGACATTTCATCACGCTGGGCTGCAGGGTCTCATTCACTCATACAACCAATACATGACATGCAATGACAAGTAATTAAACTCTACATGACTTCACACTGTGCCTTTTCATGAGACCAGATGAATCAAAAACAAGCTTTTAAATATTGCAAAGGTTTAATTAAATTTTGCATATCATACTGTTTTATACTTGACCAACAGGTGCTTCCACAAACATTTATACACCAAGAAATGATGCAATTCACCTGGAGAGAAAAGAAAATCTCATAACATATGGTTTTAACTGTGTTGATCTAATTATCCTAGTAAAGGCTCACAAATGCACCCTGATTTACGTGGATTGAAGTTGTCTGTTCCGGCAATTTTATAATAATTGCCATTTAAATATTACAGTACGTTTGATTTTATGTTCTTTTTTTTCCCCAACGCCTCTGAAATGACTTTTGTGTGAAAATGTGTGTTTCCGTGTTAAGCTTTAGTAATTACACTCAGTTATCTAGAATAATAAACTGTATGACAAAAAAGCCGATGCTGAAATTGTTAAGCGTGACTCACGTCCATGCTGAGACGAAGTGATGATGGTGGAGATGAGTCATCGTGTTCATACACGAGGTTAAATCTGGAAATAATCCAGTCACTTCCTGTTGCTCTAATGCAATTGTCCGCAAATTTAATTAAATAAAAACTACATTTAAGGTTCTCTAATGAAGTATTTCCCACCTTAAAGAGCAGGTTCACTGAGAAACCATTTTTTACTTATTATTTTTGACAGTGATCAGTCCCTGTGTTTAACATGCAGACTGAGCGTGAAAATAATCTTCTACCCCTATAAAAAATAAAGTGGTTTTCTTGCATTTGTCTAAAACCTAGTTTATTCTGTAGATTCGCTATAGCAGCTTTAACTGTGAATAACATTATGAAAAGAGTTCAGTTTGACTTTTCACACCCAGGTAGACCTGATTACTGCCAGCTTTGTGAGATCACCAAATCACTTCAATAGAAATGTTTGAGTTCATGAAGCTGGTTAAAAGTCCATGTGACTGTGGATCAGACTAAATTGGAAGAATTTTAGTAATCCTTTCAATTAATTATGTATTCGGATGTATTCCTTTTAATCGATTGTATGTCTGTGCTTGATTTTTTTTATGGGCTGTGCTGATACTCTCTCTGCAAACAAAGTTCCTAACGGACAAAAACAGTGAATTTTGATTTTGATTTGAGATCTCAAAAAGCAACATAGTATGCTCCACTCTACAGAAATCAAAGTAGAAAAGAACCCAGAACACCTGAAGCACTGCAGGTTTCATTTAGTTAAGGTTAATGTCAGCGATATGGTTAAACAAGAGAGAAGGGGACAAGCATGGGAGAGTCAGCAGCAGTTTTGGAACACAAAAAACACATTCCCCCCACCCCCACAAAAAAAAAAAACCTCTTGATCATCCCAAATACTTTTCAGAAAATATTATACGGAACTTTCTGGAAGGTGTGCATC
>SSNS01000167.1:443953-473632 GCA_006937985.1 Aphyosemion australe | reverse complement strand
CTGGTTTTAGATCTTTTATGGTCGCTCCTCTTCTGAGAAGGATAACGACATCTTCTGGGCTCAGACCAGAGCAGGCCCTAGACATACACGAGTTCTGCTTGGGGCCCCACACCACCAGGGGCCTCCAAGAGCACCAAAATAGCATGAGAAAGATCAAAAGATAGTCAAATTACCTTGTTAATGTAAATTCAGTGTTTGTCTGCTGATGTTACTTTCAAATAGTTGAATTAATTTACCACACTTAACACTCAATATTTCAAAATGCAAACTAATTGCTACTCCTGTAAGGTTAATATCAATATTCATAGTAACACTTGAATGAAATAAGCTAATTACAAAATATGGGACTGATTGTGGGTATCTTACATAGTGTAGCCAAGGAATGATGAATCCTCTGGTTTTGACTTGATGGTATGGGGGGGGGGCCCCAAAGGAAAACCTGCGTAGGGCCCCACAAGGCCTTGGGCCGGCCCTGGCTCAGAAGCAGCTGCTTGACTTGCCGAGTCCGCCATTTTCCATTTTACCACTTATTTTAAAGTGGCACCAAATATTTTAACATTTCTGTCAGAATTAGCACGTCATGCAAAACTGCAGCTGCATACGAATGTATACAATAGTGCTGCGTGAATTGTGGTGAAATTTGGCAGTTTGAGTTAAATGCTTTGTGGATTCATTCAGACAAACAGTTTTAAAGGGACACTTTGCAACTTTTTTATATTTTTAAATCATTTTCTTGAGCCAGTATGTGCTAAAATGACCCTTTACAGGGTTAATGAATGGCCACCCAGCCCCTGTCGCCCCGTAGAAACTAATGAAGGCTGGGGAGACATTTCAGTAGTTAGATTAAGGTGTTAAAAAGACAAACGCACAGCGAGGAGATATACGTTTTACTTTCGCTTTCGCCAACGAACACTGGGGGGTGCTAAAAACAAGCCAAAACTGACTAGTGTCCATTTAAAGCTCGTCATTAAGGTCCATCCCTTATTGAGCTAATTAAAGGCAATTAGGCCTGAGAAAACTTGCATCAGAAACACAAACTTTCATCATGTTGCACACAAAACCATGCAAGAACATCCAGTTATTCTGCTCTCAGCAAAGAGTAGTTAGAAAAAACCAACCATTTTTGATGTGACATGGTGTAATAGCACCTTTTCTAAAACACCTATGACATTATTGCAATTAGATTTTTTAGTTCTAAGATGTAGAACATCTAAAGTGTCTTTTTTAGCAGTGTTAGGTCAACTTTGTGTCAGCTTTTCTCTTTGATTCTCCTAACGGAGAGCGCGGAGACCCGTGTCACTGCTGCAGGTAAAATTACTCATGAGCTCTTTACACAATTTCACTTTTCAAATGAAACACACCCGAAAATCAGATCAAAAAGACTTTTAAGCTGAGTCGCAAAGATTAAAGTCCAAATTCTAGGTGAATTTGATAGAAATACTAAAGTAATCCTTTTTAGAGTACTCATATTTCTACAGTGGACAAAAAGGACAAATTTGGGAAAATTAGACACCATAACGTGCAGAAAATAAATTTATTAAAGACTCAAAAAAATTGTTTAGGACCTCTAACCGTGCATCTGGTGAGTGGGTGTGTGAGGGGGACAGGGTACCTACATGCACAATAATCCCCTCTTAGTTCACTCAACCTTAACCATAATCTGGGCTCTGAGCAGTGATAATGACAAAGTGTGCAGCCCTCATGAAACGGCTCTCTAACACAAAGGTTTATAAATACACGTCATTGTGAATTCACTCCATGGTTATTCTTTCCACAATCAACCTGACCACCTGAGATCTTTCTCCCACTGAGCCAGAAACAAGCTAACACGCTGTTACTCATATTTTCTCTGCATCATGATGAAAAAACAAACCTCATTCTAGGAAAGAAACAACTAATTTATATTTTCTGTTTTCTGGTGCAACAATGTGTCCTCCAGAATCTGCTAAATTACAGATTGATTTGTGAAATTTGTCAAATTAAAACAGCCAAGCTGGCTTTAAATAAGGAAATAAATGTCTGATTGAAAATAAATGATGATTGGATCAATGATTTTCAGAGTGCTTTTATTTTGGAAGTACCCTAATGGTTTAATTCTGGGACAACTACTCAACTCACATCAGTGAGATTCTTCTGATGTTGGAAATTTTCACTGAGGAGACATTTCAGCAGTTAGATTAAGGTGTTAAAACAGGAACGCACAGCGAGGACGAAAGTTTCAGTTTCAGTTTTACGACTGTGAATTAATAGCGGCCTCTAGGGGGTGGTATAAACAAGCCAAAACTGCCAAGATTGCTCTTTAAGAAATCCTGTTTGAGTGACAAGATGAAATCTTTCAGTTAATTGGTTACTTTGGATCTCCTCCCTTTCTGCAGTAGTGTGTGCGTGTGTGTGTGTGTGTGTGTGTGTGAGCGCGCATGTGTGTGTGAATGTTCGCTCCATCCTTTGTGACTGCTTGGCATTTGACAAGTGTGTGACAGCTAAATCTGACAACAGCATGATGAATCCTTGTACAATATGCTGAAAACGAACAGTGTCTCTCAAAACAGCAGAAGAAGAAAAAAGCAGCAACAACCAAATGGTACATGAAGATAAACCCGGCAGCTTGGGTTTCTCCGCGTTCCAAATAGAATCGATAAATGAATCACGACAGGCTCTGATTGGCTCGGCCACAAGAGGAGCTCGATTAATTTCAGTCAGCAGATGTCAATAATGTATGATGTCCGTTTCCTTTAGGCAGGAAATTAATTCAGGGAGCTGGAAAGAAGAGAAACTAGTTTTGGATAACACAAGTAGGGATGCTCGATATTGGCTTTTTTACCCATATCCGATATACCGAACATGAACATTTTCTGTGCAAAATGACAACTACTTCAATTTAAGTTAGTAACAAGAAAAGCGCCATGTTTATTTTGTCTCCAACAGCTGAATTTCATTCTCCCTCAGCGTGACGCTAACCCCTACTGCACACTGGAAGCATCAGCGGCGCGGAACGTCGCTGCTTCAAATAGAATCCATTATAGTCTATGGGGGTTTCACAAACCTGCCATGACGCAGCAATTTTCAGGCGCGTCCCAGAAGCGGCAAGCCGCGCCGCCAGAGATAGGATTGGGTTCTGTTTTTTCCAGGAGCCGCTTCTGGGATGTGTCAATTTCCGCAGTTAAAAAAGGGCTAGACAGGAAATCACACTCGGTTTCTGTGTAAAACGCACGGTAAATTTCAAAATAAATGTCTATTGCAGCGATGCGATTTTATATCGATGTAGATTACGTCTATACGTGTGACCTCACGGCTTATTTACTTACCGCATCATTTGAAAAGTGCAGCGGTGTGTTTTTCATGGTTTTAATCCTGGCAGTGGAGAGGAACAACATTATATATGACATCAAACAGCGATGTCACACGTGAGTTCCTTCTTTTTGGTCTAATGGCGGATGGCATAAACAAACCGTGACCTTTGAAGTCTCGAGGGATTTTGTGATCTTGCGAGTTGAGCGAGGAGCACGGCGGAGGAGCCGCTTTGCGGCTGCCTCTCCCGGTGTACACTGGGGTGTCACGATTGTCGTGAGTAAACCGTTCCGCTGCCGTTCCGCACCGCTGATGCTTCCAGTGTGCAGCCGGCATGAGATGTGTGTATTTGTTAGTAATGTATTTGTTCTTTTTCTGTATTTCTGTGATAAGACATTTAATAAGATCTTTAGATAAGAAAAGCAAGCCTTGGGTGAAGATTCCTGTTTTTGTTTGGTTTGTTAGCTGGCTAGCTACACGTAGCTATGCGCTGCGAGGACAGCGTACGTTCACTACACAGGGCAAATTTCTACTTCTCAAGTTGTGTCAAATAAACTAAAATATCTCAAAAACTAGACCTGAGATCTGTCATACTTTGACATTTTGAAAGAGAGAGATGTAGCTTAGGAGTTTTATGTATAACACATGTATGGTGTGTAAAAGTTGTGACTGAAAACCGATACTGATATTTTTCGATATTAAATTTTAATGCTGATATCGGACCAGCACTCTGAAGTTTGTTATTCTGGCCACAGAGGGCGGTGGGGGTCTGAGTGACATTTCATTAACCCTGTAAAGGGTCATTTTAGCACATACTGGCTCAAGAAAATGATTTAAAAAAATGAAAATTTGCAAAGTATGGGTTTAATGGTAAACGATAATATCGGACATCCCTAATCACAAGTTAAAGTAAAGTGCAAGTTCTAAAATGGTACTGAAGTTTGAGCCACCAACATGAATAAAGATGGACAAAGCATCTTCCATTGTTGAAAGGGTTACCCATAATGACCCGTTAACAGGTGCTGCCATGTTACCTGCTCACCTGCACGCAATTTTTAACATCAATAATTAAGAAAATTGTAAATCAACAAACACGTGGAAAAGAATGAATCTGAAGTGTGTTTTAATCATTTAATCAAAGCAATGTTCTACATATTTACATGGAGGGGATGGAGCTTAAAACTTATACTGCAGCCAGCCACTAGAGGGCGTTCTGGTTTCAACGTTCACGTTACGTATCTGTTTTATGTTATTATAACTTAAATGACATTAAATAAACACATTTATTGTTACATAAATAAAAAAAGGATGTCAGTAAAGGACGTCATCTTTGCTGGTGTTTTATTTAAGAAAAGATGTTCTGTTCTACGTTTAAAACTCAGCAAGGTGGTGTCATCAGTCCAGTCTCCTCACAGCTAGAAAGGCTCCAGTTTGAATCTGAAATGAAGCCTTTCTGTTTGCATGTGGGGGTTTTTCTCTGGTTTTCTCCCACCAACATGCCTGTTAAATCTAAGGTGACCATATGCCTGTGACTCCACCGGCCCTGTGATGAACTGGCAGCCTGTCCAGCATGTGCTCCACCTCTCACCTGATGACATCTGGCTTCCAGCCTCTCCTCCCGACCCTGAACAGACGCTATGAAAAATGAATGAATGCCTACTTTTAATTGCCACGCTGGAGCGGAAAATAATAACATCTTGTTTGCTCTGAGTAAGAATCTCAGTTACGTTTGTGTGAAAAACAGGAAATGTCTAGAGTCTAATGTTATAACAACTAAAATAAACACAATTATGTGGCTGATTGACTCTTTAGGTACCTTATTAAAGTAAATCCTTCACTGTCTCAGGTGTACCCTGAGCAATTCCTTCAAGTTCAGCACAAAGGTGACTCACTGCCCAGGTAGATGGATGATGTCTAGTGTATGGTAGTGCCAAGAAAAAGGAACAGCAGGAAATGTAGCAAAGGAAACTCAATAAATAATATGATTCATGAGTCAGACTTACTCTATACACGTAATCACCTGAGCACATCAGTCATTAGGACTCCAGAAATAAAACAAGGACACAGTTTCTCCAAAGTTAAGAAAGTAATTATCCACTCAACTCTGCTTTCATCTGCACTATGGAAGCCCATTCCCGCCACTCAGATAAAAAAAATTACCTCATAATTATGAGATAGCTATGTCATAATAATGAGATAGCTAAGTCATAATTATGAGATAACTAAGTTATAATTATGAGATACTATCTCATAATTAGGATTTAGGTATCTCATAATTATGAGATACTATTTCATTATTATGACTTAGCTATCTCATAATTAGGAGATAGCTAAATCCTAATTATGAGATAGCTAAGTCATAATTATGAGATACTATCTCATAATTATGACTTAGCCATCTAATAATTATGAGATAGGCCTACCTAAGTCATAATTTTGACATAATATTTTTTTATCTGAATGGCGGGAATGGGCTTCCATAGATTTCTAATTAAAAATGGCATCAATATAAATTGATTACTTTGAGTGTATTGCATAAAAGTAACTATAATTAAATGTACCTCAAACTGATTATTTACGTTCAAGAAATAAACTCAATAAACTCAATAAATTATTTTGTTTATTCATTAGTGAGCTACATGCTTTTTTTCCCCATTTCTTTCAATCCAACAGGTAGTAAGAATAATTTTCCTACTAAATGATATGTGGAGAAGCTGCAAAACATAAATAACAACCCACAGGAAAAACCATGTAAACAGGGCATGATCTCTCACTTTCTGGAGGCTTGAGCCTGATGTTCTCAGACTGCTGTGTGTGCCGGCTCTGCTAATTGCGCTTTAATCCATCTTCATTGAATTTTGTGGAAAGTAAAGGTGAAACACCTCTGGAAACTGGGTTTTTGAGACAGTTCATGGATTCTAATATTGATCAAGTTTCAGCAAAGAAGTAAAAAAAATATATACAAAGTTTAAAACTTGATTTGTTATCAGAATTAAATGTTCTCAGTTCAGTTCCTCTCTATTGTCAAAAGGGCCGTATGTACGCGCCACACAGAATTAAAAAGGTGTTTCTCCTGATCTCCGGTAAAAAGAAATATAAAGGTAAAAAATAAAAAAATAAGCAGAAAAATAAGATAAAATACTCAGTGGTGTTGGCGCAAAGAGCAATAAATGTAAGTAAAAATATATGCAGCAAACAGCATGGAAAACACACACGTGGCAGCTCTGCAGCTGCAGTGATGAATAATATAATCAATGTAAATGCAAAGCTCAACAAAACAAATAGAAAAAGACAGACAGAGTTACCTCGGCTTTCCACAGGACGTGAAAGCGGCGCGTAACATAATAGCTCTGTTTTACCCGTGAGCTCATTCCCAACCGGCAGCCATTCTGACGCGAAACGGGAGCGAAAGCGTTCCACACAGTTGATCCCGCGAGGTTGCAAAATCACGGGAGAATTGCAACACCACACGTGATTTCAGAAGTCCACAAAATAACAAGCACGGGGAAAGTCAGCTGCATGTAGCCAAAAATGTCTGTGGTTTATTTTCCGTTTTGTTTACAACGGCTACGAGGGTTTCACAGGAAATGACGTACTGGACCTGCCTTTTATTTTGAAAGATTCCGGATATTTTACATTGCCTTTGTGTTTGACATTCTGACTGTCCCGATCTAAACTGCGGCGTTTGACGTGTTTCAGAAGCATAGCGCGTAAAAAAATAGACTCGAGACATAACGATAGCATCCTGTCGCTTCTGGGACGCGTCCAAAACGTTACACATGGCTTTCGGTGGAAAGGACCCTGTCCACTATAACGGCGGCTAATTGCAGCGTAGTACGTTTCATGGCCGTTTTGTGATGCTTTCACTTGTGGTGGAAAGCGGGGGTCAGAGTGCTAAGATTATCATTTCAGCTTAAAACAGCCTTTAGCCTGAACATTTACCTGGAAAACCACAGAATAATTAGAGTCGTCTGTGTTTGCAGCACGTGTAGATCAGAGTAGAGACACACCTGCCTGTGACAGCTGTCTGCTCACAGCAGGTAGAGCCTCTACACCACAATCACCCCGTCCAGTTAACGTTTTAACAGCTGATGGTGCAGATCTACGCTGTTATTACATTTCACTGGCCACAGGTTCTGGTCAGCATCTGAGGGCTGCCACGGAATAAAATTAAGAGAGTGAATGAATACACCACCGGTTTCCCTCCAGCGGGAGCCGCAGCAGATGGGGAGCACCTTCTGCCAGAGCAAGAGGCAGTGAGTCAGATTATGTTGTGCCAGCAGCCATCGGGCTGTACGACACCACATGAGACAGTCCTAATAGATCACCCAAACCCTTTGGACATTTATTTAGCCTTTTTTACAGCTGCTGCTGGCATCAAACGTTTGTTTTTACTTGATTATGTAAAAAAAAACACTTTTATTACATCAGCCATTTGTTTTATGTCTGTTTGAAACCGATGAGTCACTGTGATAGCGCAGAGAACTTGAAGAGTTTCGTCTTCCATCATTAACAGTACTCTGTTTTATTCACACAGCTGGAAAGAACCGCAGAAGCAGAGGGAGGGTTTTAAATGCCTCCTGCAATGTTAAAGCCACACTATGCAACTTTTTCATAGTTTTAAATCATTTTCTTGAGCCAGTGTGCTAAAATGATCCTTTACAGCAGGGGTCTCCAACTCCGGTCGAGAGCTTCCATCCTGCACCTGTTAGCTGTTTCTTTGCTCCTACACACCTGATTGAAATTAATGAGTAATTAACAGGCCTGTGCAGAGGTAAGGTGGGGATTAAATGACTCCATTCAGGTGTGGCAGAGCAGGAAACACAGAAAACTAGCAGGATGGTAGCTCTCCAGGACAGGAGTTAGAGACCCCTGCTTTCAGAGTTAATGAAATGTCACTCAGACCCCCACTGCCCTCTGTGGCCAGAATACCACACTTGCAACTTCAGAGTGCCGGTCAGGTCCCTGCTGGACTTAATAAAGTGGAGCTGACATGCCTGGTGCTGCAGTCTGCTTCCAGCATGTTTCCTGCATGTTTTAGATCATGAACACAGCTGATTTGTCTGATTTAGTGATGAACCGCTCCTGTAGACATTAATGAAGGCTGAGGAGACATTTCAGCGGTTTCACTTTTGGTTCCACTAACGGTCACTAGGGGGTGCTAAAAGCAAGCCAAAACTGCATAATATCCCTTTAAAGTCCTTTGATCCATCTATGTTAACGGGTTTTGTGTACATCATATTGCGTGTGATGTAATTGTGAGAAATGTGACAAACATTTTACAAAATGCTTGAAGACTTTAAAGATAATTGATAATAGGAGAATGTTCTTTTTTGCATTAATCTGTCCATATTTGACTGTTAGGTGGTGATTTTTGCATTATGACTCTTTGAAATTTACCTCTTGCTACCTAGCTGTAGTGTTTTTAACACAAAGTTCAGCGTTGTCGCTGTGTTTTTGTCTCGTGAAGATGTTTCAGCGCTGGCAGCCGAGCCGTGAGGGTGTGTGTGAGATGGAGGAGGACCCGCTTTGAAGTGGTGAGACAATAACAGGCCACGCTTTTGCGCCACAAAGCCTGGCTCTATTTATATTGCCAACACTCCCACGAAGTACAGTTGGAGACTCATCAGTCTCCAGCGAGCTGGATGCAGGTGCCAGAAAACTTTGGATGCCATCACCGGTACTGTGATGAATTGAAAGGGTTATGTTTGAAGTGATGCTCTGCCAAAATCCTCACCGTTGGGGAAACCTACATATTGTGTCTCTCTTCACGTTTTATCAGGATTAAAAAACAGAACGCCTTAGAAAGCTAGTAAATTTAAAAGTGCAATTCAGCGGACCTGTTGCTTTTTTTTTTGGCTTCTGTGAGTAATGAGCCAACAAAGGACAACCACCCCCACAGCTTCCTTAGCAGTTAGTCAAGACACATGTTAATGCACGAATATACACTGTACATGCTACTTTTCACGCCTGCCTTCACACACATGGAGCTGATCCAAAACGGGGTAAAATATAAGAACAGTGAGTTCTGAGAGGAGAGGAGAGGCGTGCTACCCTTTCCTTCACTGTTGCTAAAGCAACAGGAGCTGCCATGCCTAAAAAGCAGCTTACTGAAGTGAAACAGAAGGGGAAAAAGACAAAGATAACATTTCCCACCACTGCAGTTATCGTGTCCGTCCAAACCAATCAGACGTCTCCACCTGTCAGAGACCATCCAGTCTTTGGTTTTATAGTCAGCTGTGGACGGATTCAGGGAGAGAAGAGGGGAATAAAGCTGCAGCTTATTTGATTAGAACACTTCAGGCTTTTCCAAGTCTGACAATTCTTCTCAGGGCCTGTTTTAATGCCAACTAAATAATTATCCCTTCAATCAGAATTTTATTTATAGGATGGTAAACATATCCCCCCTCACTTGGTTATGCTTCATAACCACAGGAGAGTGTAATTACTCACGTCTGTGGTGGTACGGCTCTAACAGCCTCAGCGGCGCTCTTCCGTGTAATACAGCATCAGTTCTCTGAAAGGTTAATGTGTCTTGATGTGTGAAGGTAAAATCAGCTGATGTGGTTAGAAAAAGTCATTGTAATGTTTGTGACGCTATTTACGGTATAATGTTTGAAGTACTTTATTAATTTTAAAGCCACACTCCTGAACTTTGTGGTTATATGTTCTCTGTCGCCCTCTAGAGGCCTGCTGCGTAACGTCACTGTCGTAAAATCAAATCTCTCTCTCGGGCATAAGAGGCATGTTTACATTCCTAATGTCAGGCAAAACAACGAAAACAAACTTTTCCACCTCCACACATCGAATAAATAGTTTTATCAGGACTGTATAACAACTTTATTCCCAACCAAACACAATAACCCTGGTGAAATCATTTATTACTTACCTAGCCATTAGCAGCACGGCTAGGTCAGAGTCCGTAGTTCATGCTGTTCTTTCTAAAAGAGCTCTCCAGCGAGGAAAAGACGGCCCAATAATAACGCTGGTCTTTGCTCTTGCTCTATCACGTTCTCTTTTTCTTTCCCTAGATTCCTCTGATAAGGGATTTCTAGCTTTTTTTGATGATCGGCCATTGCTCAAGTCTCTAAACTGCGGGTCTACGTTATACTACTATGGCAAGCCAAAGGGGTGAAAAAAGCGCGTGTTTAGAACGCATGTTATGTCCGCCAAAACACGCATCTTGAACGCGTGTTTTGACACCAAAGGGGTCAAAAAAACCACGCGTTCTAAAATCACGCCTTCTAAAATCATGCATTCTAAACGCGTTATGTCCGCCAAAACGTGTATCTTGAACACACGTTTTGACCCCAAAGGGGGCAAAAAAACAGCATGTTCTAAAATCACGCATTCTAAAATCACGCATTCTAAAATCACGCATTCTAAATGCGCCTTATGTCCGCCAAAACGCACATCTTGAACGCACGTTTTGACGCCAAAAGGGGCAAAAAACAGCACGTTCTAAAATCATACATTCTAAAATCATGCATTCTAAACGCGCATTATGTCCGCCAAAACGCGCATCTTGAACACACGTTTTGACGCTAAAGGGGGCAAAAAACAGTGCATTCTAAAATCACGCATTCTAAACGCGCGTTGTGTCCGCCAAAACGCGCGTTTAGGATGCAAGATTTTTTCTCACCCCTTTGGCTTGCAATATAGTGCCGTAAAGCAACACACAATCAGTACTTCTGGTGTCGGGTTGCAGGTGAAAAACTGTATAGTGCAGTAAACAGACGTGGGACCCCCTAACACCATCACAGCTCAGAAAATGAACATAATAGATCATAGTATGCCACCAAAACTTTACAAAAACGTTATTTTAAGGTGTAAAGGTTGCGGAATGTTAGCCTGGCAAGCCATCCTATATATGTGTATATATAGTCTGGCCACGAACCATTGACGGCCCTCAGTCGTGAGGCGGGATCTATGGTTGTCTTTCAAAGTGTCAGCACGCAATTGGATAGCGCTAGGACCAATCAGAGTAACGAACAACGTGATGAAATCACAGCGACGGAAAAGCGGGAGGCATTAATGGCGTCTAACATCAATGATTTCTGTCGTTTTTGTATGAAAAACACGCGAATATCAGGTGTACTGGGACATTGCACTACTTAGTTTGATAAAAATAAGAAGCCGCTAAGTATAGCTGACAGACTTACGCACGTTGGAGTCTAAATAATCCAATGTTGATGACAAAGCCGTTTCAAACGAACGTGGTTCCTGCGTTGCCGCCATGTTGCTTGGGTTCGCGGCCGCAGCGCTGACATCATCGGCTACTCCCGCTCTGTGATTGGCCCAAAATATAGAGTGCTGTGATTGGCCCAACCAAAACTATAGCGAGCTGTGATTGGACAGCCACAGCAGCGGATCAGGCTGCGAGGTTTCCAATGAAGCGTGCCTAGACCAAACTCTGCAAAGCAAGAATTTGGTCTAGTTCACTAGGCTAGCGGAATGTGGCTTTAAGTGTTATGTAAATCACGCCACTGAAATAATTTATTTTATTTTCTCAAAAAATTTCTAATACTCTGCAAAAATCCAGTCATGAATAGTAATTAGCAGTGTTTTAGATGCTTCTACGTTCCACTTTACAAAAAAAATATGAAATTTCTTAAAAATTTGACCCATTTAGCTGCTTCTGGTGATATTTTTCTACATTGCTATTAGCTTAAGTCCTTGTGATAAACATGCATATTTTTGTTACACAAAACGTGTTAAATAAACCATGTTGACTGACTAGCTTCTCTCCACGTTCTGTTTATTCTCATCGTGAGTGCGGTAACCTTCTCTGACTCTGAGGCCCTGGAGAATAAAATGTGGGCTGTAATCGCTGTTAGAGTTTTGCTTTCTTCACTATTCACCAATTTAATGTCTTCACTGAAACTGAGGAGGTCTGAGAAAAGGGTGAGATGAGGTGAAATGAATTCATTTAGCAAGCTTTACTTTTTCCAGTCGTTTTTGTCTTCTGTTTTAAGCTCAAAATAAAGAAATAAAGAAGCATGTTTCCTTTACTCTTTAATGGTAATGTGTTTTATAATCTTTGTGTGATTATTAGCCATTAATAATATATCCTATGATATGCAACACAATTATATTTATTATGGAAAATATTAAAATAATGACTTCATCACGAGTCTACATAGTTACACTCTAAGAAATGAAATGTTGGACTTACTTACAAAAACAATTCAGAGCGTTCCCCTTTTCAGGAATCATGTATGATGACTTTTAGACATCTGTAAAACTGATAGTCTCACCTGTACTGTGATATAATGTTGGCAATATGTCAATTTATTTTTGCTAAGCCCGTCACCCATCCTGTAGAGCCAAATTGAGCGCCACTCAGCATTAGCCAGTAATAGTGTTCAACATTCGCTTACGTACAGATGTCAATCACTGAGCGGGGGAAGGGGGGACCTAGACTGATGCAGAGTTGGTGACATTTCTTATGGAAAAGTCTTTAAAATATTTACATATGAATTACCAGCACGAATGAGAGATGGCAACCGGCCACTACGGTAGCTCCAAAAGGCAGGGGTGTCTACGTGTATGTCTGTGGCTGCTACCACTTCAACTTTAGGACAAACTACCAGAGTAAGAAAAAAACACCATTTGAAGTTACAGACAACAAAAGACGTTTGGACCTACGGTGACTGGTGTTTAGCGCTCTCTTGTTTACTATGGCAATATGCGTTCCCATATCAAGGGGGCGTGGCCTAGGGATGCTGTAGCCGACTTGAGGGGTGACCGTGTTTGTGTTTAAATGTTAGCTTGCTTTGCAGACTCTGCATAGCAGCTTTAAAAGAAACCACATCAGAGTAATTAGGATCTTTTCTGGGAATGCATTTTGTGCACACACACCCACATACATGCACATTTTACAGTAAAAATGAACCAATTTGCTTGAGGGAAAGACTTTATGGTGAGAAATGAGGAATAAAAAGAGAAGCTGTGTAAGAAATGGGAGGAAAAGTGACGGGAAAACATCAATGCTGCAGGAGATGTTTTTTAAAAAGGGATAATAATGAGGGAAGTAAGATAGATGTACCAAACAGACATGAAAGAGACAGAAAGATCTTGTTTAATGACAGCTGCAGAGATCTGCCTTGCTGTGAGGCAGGAGATGACTCTTATGCATCACTTTGGGATGTTTTTAATAATACAATAATAATACCTGTATCCAGAATAAAGGTGTGGTGTGAGGTTACACATGCTGCTTCATTTTTCCATATATAATAAGGACAATCTTAACAAGAAATTTCCTAGAATCTTAATTTTCTTCTTCTAAATTTGTATTTTTTAACAATATTATCCAGAACTTTTCCCAGCAGCATATCCATCATTAACTTTTAGGAAACAGATGCAGCTCCTTCTCCTTCAAGTCAATTTCTTATAACAAGCTGTAGCAGAACGGCGCTTCTGCAGCAGCTTGTTCCAGACATATGGGTGTCATTCTGAGAGTGTGAGAAGCGAAGCCGTGCAGACTGATCTGCAAATCAGCCGAGATCCAGATTTAGTGCCTTCGCCTGCACAAAAGGTAATGACAAGAGTTCAGGCAAAAACTTTTCACTTCACAATAATGAGACTGAAGCTTTAAATTGCCAGAATTTCTGTTAAGACTTTAATATTATAAGCAGGAACTTGTTATGCGGGGAAAACGGACACTTGTTACTGGTTGCAGTGGCTAGTGTGGAAATAAACCTCAACACGTCCAGCCAAAATTTGGCACACAGAGAACCCTCATACTTTCACCTCAAATTTGAGAGCCCTAGTGTAATCACAGGCCAAGCTATGCCAAGGAGAATTTTAGCACATACTGCTTTTTTGATCTACATTCTACAGGGTCGCATTTGAAAACCGTACAAGCTATCGACACCGTTCAACATTTTATTAACTCATACTGACTAGTAGTCTCTCAGGTCCAAATGTTAGACCTGTAGCTCAAGCAGAACCAGAGTTACAGCCTCTGTTGTCTTGTTTTTGTGGCGATTATGGAAAATATGACAAAGTGAGAGGATGTAATGCAAAACATATTAAGCAGGTTTGACCACTTAACAAAGAGATATCATTCCGAAATTTGGAACACAGAGAACCCTCATAGGGACCTACCTTTACCTCAAATTTGAGACTCCTAGTGTAATCACGGGCTGAACTAAGCCAAGGAGAATTTTAGCACCTGCTGCTTTTTTGATCTAAAGTCCTACATTCTACAGGGTCGCATTTGAGAACCGTACAAGCTATCAACACTGTTTAAATGGTTATTAACTCGTACAGACACGTAGTCTCTAAGGTCCAAATTTTAGACCTGTAGCTCAAGCAGAACCAGAGTTACAGCCTTACTTCTGTCTAAAAATGTTAAAGCATCTGGAATCCTTTTTTAACAAAGCCAAAATTCTAGATATGTTTTAAAAAACTGCTGTTGTGCAAAAGTATTTCTTGTTTATTTTGATATATTTTTGTCTTTATACCAATGAACGCACGTCATGCTTGTCGAGTGCATTTTTCTTGATTCTGACTCACTCAAGTGTCCCGATCCCCCCCCAGCACACTGCTGCCACCTCATTGCCTCACCATGGGGGCCATGTTAAATAGGCAATGAGCTTTGCCCGATCCCTACTAAATATAGCGTCTTCAGTTCCAGCTCGAGAATCTAGTTGCTGATTCATCAGAGCACGTGACACACTCAGAGCTATTTTGGTGAATTTTGACATAAAATCTTTCATCAGAACTATTTTGATGTATTTATGTTTTCTTTTTGTTTGTTCACACATTAGAAGCCACTGGTGTGAGTCACCACCACTACCTTCAGTCTACAGTAAGCCAGTTTTACACTAATGCACCAAGGTAAACATTTGTGTTTGTGTCTGGCATTGACTCTGGTCTGGTACCTTCAGCACACTCTAAACAACATATTTACTAAACATATAAGTGAAAAATATAAAAGTGAACTTGAGTGAACATGAACAGACAAAAGTAAATAGGCCACTATGATGTGAATCAGGGTTTAAAGGTGTGGAAAAACATTTTTAATGATTATTTCTGATTATATTCGGTCACTCTGAGTTTTTCATGCAGGCTGAACATGAAAATAGTCTCCTCCACCTATCTCCTGCATCAGCTTCTGATAGAAAATAGACGGTGAAACTCTAGGATTAGAAAAGCCTGACAGATCTACGTCACACTGTCACTTAATAGTCATGGACTCACCCATCTTGACTCACGACGGGGAAGGCTGTTGTTGGTTTAGCGTCCAGGAAACAGCAGAGAATGTCTGGACTAGTAGAAGCTAACCATTAGCATTAGCAACTCCACCACACAGCAGAACTCCTCCAGGCTTGTGTTATTTGTGGAGATAAAACATCAACGTTGCAGAGCAAACAGAGTCAGTGGTAGAGTCGTGTTGCTGTTAGCCAATCAGAGGATAGATGTCCAAATATCAGGAAATAAGATTCCAAAACCTGCTCGCACCTCCAGATGACTCCTCTGTGCTGATACAGGCTGATAAAGGTATACTAAGTAACTTTGTTGTACTTTTAAATAATTCTGTGAGCCAGTAGGTGCTAAAATGACCCTTTACAGGGTGAATGAATCGCTCAGTTCCCTCCGTTTCTTGTGGGGAGAACACCACATTCACAACTTGAGCCTCTCCAGAGCGGTGACATGTAACTCGTGAGAAGCATTAACGCTTTACCACATCCCTACAGAACAGACAAGCTAACCCTGCTGAATAAACCAGCATAGACCAGCATATGTTGTGTTTTGGTGCTGTAGCAGTGGATGTAGCAGTTTTTACTGTTTTAATGACACAAATTTTACACAACATGCACATATTATACATCAAACTCCTCAACTACTTCTCCTCTTACTCAAAATGTAAAAATATGACAGATCCGAGGTAAAGAAATTGAGATATTTTGTTTGTAAAAGTTTGCCAGCAGCGCCTTTGGCAGGTTAAAACCCGGATCGTCACTTCCTGTTTTCAGTGTTGCACTCTGTGTAGCTGTTTGGAGTTTGTGGCTCGCTAAAATTGATCTGATTTCTCTGTGGGGGTGTGCGTGTGCCTGCTCTGTCTTCTCAACCCCCAGTGAGTCGTGGTGGATGGCTGCTCATACTGAGCCGGGATCCTCTGGAGGTTTCTTCCTGTTAAAAGGGAGTTTTCCATTCCACTGTCGCTACATGCTTGCTTAGTATGAGGATTGTTGTAAAGGCACTGACACTAGTCAGTGACTCGATGCAATCTGCTGGGTTCCTTATATAGGAACATTTTTACTGATTGGCTTAATGAACTGAACTGTATTGGAATGTTTGTTTGTGAAGTGCCTTTAGGCGACTCTTGTCGTGATTTGGCGCTATATAAATAAACTGAATTGAACTGAGCTGCTGCTGCATCTTCTGTTGGACCTTCTTAAGGACTGTATTTATGACCAGGTCCTAGGTGATGGGGAGGAAATGTCCAGTTATGTCACCACAGTTTTTAGAGAGATCACCTCAAGATAGTTCTGACTGCACCAGCGGACCGATTGTCCCCTTTTATCTGTAAACAGATTCTTTCCTTCTATAAAGCTGATGATTTCTGTGTCTTCTGCAATCTTGAGTTTGTGAAGCTTGTGAGAGAAAAGTATTTAATGGAGAGCTGAATTCCTAAACAGCATATGTCCCTGCAGAGTTTACAGGTTGCATGGATGTAATGCAGCCCCATGCTGGTTGGTTTCCTGGTACGCAAACTGCATGGGGTCCAGCAGGGGTCCTGTGATAGTCCTCAGGTAGTTCAACACCAACCTTTTTAGGGTTTAATGACATCTGTGGGCACATTTTTATCAAGTAAAGTCACAATTATGTCATTTAAAAAAAATTGGATGAAACGTGCAGCGTAAAAAAACATTTCCTTATGAATTTTGCATCCTAAAAGTCAAAAAGTGTTTCCCTCTTCTGTTAATCTGCAGCTTCTCGCAAAGTCACAAAGTTTAAGAAACACATGGAAGTTGGAGTTAAGCCTCGGTCAAATAACTGATCGATAGTTACAAGCAGCTTAGACTTAGGCAGCTGGAACCATAGATACTGATCTTGGCAATGGATTGGAACACTATTGATAAAGGACCCCGTCCTGTGAGCTGGCTTTAAATTGCCTGTCAGCGTACCGCTGAACCCTTTCGACACATGCGATACCTGACCGTTACTTACTTGTGTTCTCTCAGGGAAGATGGAAGGATAAGGAGGCTGAACTGGACCATTGAGACACAATCATAAAAAACAGACTGTAGAATCTGTTGCCTTGCCAACCAAACCCCTCAGAGTGTGAGGGTTAAATATAAAAGATGCTCTGCCAATGCAAATATAGGTTGCCATCTGTCTTCATTATGTTCCTTTTGTTACGTTTTCAAAAATCTGGAAAAAAAAATATAAAGAGAGAGAAATGTTCTGATCATTGGCCCTTTGCTACGTGATCCTAATTAGATGTTTTCCTGTCAGTGTAATGTGCACACCTTAGGTAATTAGAATGACATAATTAGAAACGTAATATATGTGAGCGATTTCTGCTGCATCTTTAAAAGCAGCTATTGCAGAATTCTTTTAAATGTGTGTTTATTATGGTGCAGATATTAAAACGAATAAATTTGTGAACAGAGTCATGATTTCTCTCCAGATGCAGCAGATTACAGCGCCATAAAGCACAGTTATCCCCGTAAAAAAGACAAAAAGTTCACATCTGATGATTCCTTTTGTTCGCTCCCCCGTGGTGCGAGCGAGTCGATGGCAGCTTTTATACCTCCCTCTAACATAAAGCAGACTTCTGGAAAAAATAAAACTGCTAAAGTTTTGCGGTCAGCTTAATTTCTGTTTCTGACTATTAATCTCCAGCGGAGCCATCGGAGATACGGTGAAGGCAAGAAAACAGCAAACTTGTTGCTTAGGAACAGCAAGAAATAACCCCAACGTTTCTTGAAGCGTCTGATCTTGTCTCCTATGGTGCTCATAGCTGCGTGTGTGTGTGTGTGTGTGTGTGTGTGTGTGTGCACATATGGTTTGCGAGCCCGATTTGTCAGGTTACACACCAGCATTATGAGACCAGTTGGTTTATGAGACCATTTTTGAGGGTCTCGTTATTCGTGACTTTTAAAATGTTGTAATTTTTAATAAATATAAAAAGTAAGCATTGTTAATAGATTATTACTAACTGTGTAACTGCTATTATCATTTTATTTAGTTATTTCAGCAACTTAAACTTTCTTTTGGTTTTAATGGCCAATTTTAAAATTGGTTTCGTAAACCAAATCGTGTGTGTGGTATAAAGACTGCCATGTTGTCATGACCTCATAATGCCTGTAAAATGTCATATGTATAATGAATGTTCGGATAGTTTTTTTTTTTTTTGAAGTGAGACTTTTCTTCCACGTGTAAAATAAAACATTTTGACATAATTTTTGTGTTCACCAGATGCAAGGAAAGGTGTGTCCCCATAAACCACCACCAAGTCATAGTAGTTTCATAAACCATAAAGACATGTATGTGTGTGTGTGTGTGTGTGTGTGTGTGTGTGTGTGTGTGTGTGTGTGTGTGTGTCTTGAGGGTAGAAGGTGGAGGGGGCGGTGGTGGAGTCAGGTTTAGCAGAGGTTGTTCCTAAGCAACAATTTTTTTTCTTTTAATTTGAAACTAGTTTGTTTTTCTGTGTTTTCTGCTCTTTTTTCTGCCACTTTTCTTTCTGCAACAGGAGTTTTCATCATTACCATACGGCCGACTGGTTTGATGAGGCACGAGCAAACATAAATCTCTGTCAGGAGAGAAGTGCGAGCACGTATTCTCACTCTAAATATTTTATGATGCTCTGGTGATTTATCTTTTCTGTTGACACGAGGGACGACCGCTGTTTTGTCTCATCTTTTACTTTTGCTCTAAACTTTTGCTTCAGTGTGATGCTTGTTCGGTCACACACTTCTTTTCTTTTCTTTCTCCCCCTGTTTATAAAAGACGAGAGAACAAAACATTTGACCTATACCAAACGTTGGCTGGCTTCCCAGTTCTGCCTTCATTACCACAGCCTTGGCTGAGGTAGAGTAAACACACAAACCTTTTCTTCATCCGGCTTTTAGCTATTCAACGTCCACCGGACAGCTGTTAGGGTGCGTCGTTGATGTATCACTTTCAAATGTCATCTCGTGGTCTTATTATCTGAAATGTTTTAATTAAACAGCTGAAGATGAGCCCCAACTGTACTTCAGGAATTATCTGGGCTTCGCTTAATGAATTTAACATAATATCTCAGTTTCATATCCCATAAATGAGTTCCACAACACACTCTAAAGTAATTAAACACTAATTTATTCAGCAAATTTAGGAGCAAAAATTACCTGCAAAGCAGAAACCGGCTGAATTATTTCACACTCATTCTCTTTGACAGTATGCAGATCATCTGCTAATTGCAGCGTCTCACCCCTTGCATACCCGCACACGCTCACTCTGCACTAATTGTGCTTTTGCAGGAGAAACTCTTTGATCTGTGTTTTAATTGGCTGCGTGCGACGTTTTTAATCACAGTCTTCAGACTGGATGTTTCAGGTACGGATCTGTGGTGGATTCTGTGTTTGTCAGGATCCAATTAAAAATTTCTTCTTCAGAAATCATCACCCCAAATGTACTCAGAGCCTGTTTTCACAAACTCTTGCAATTATTACATGTTGACCTTTGCCCCCGAAATTAAAACGGTCAAAAAAATCACTTTTTACAAACTGTCTATAAAAGATAAACATTTCATGAGTCAAGAAAAACATCATAATTACATGTCATTTATTTAAAATAGATTCCCATTTATGGCATTTAATCCTTCAAATTTATTCCTGTTTGTGTAATTTATTGCATTTGCTTACTTTTTTATATTTAAAATGTAATTTATTACATTTGTATGCAGGAACATCAACAAAAACCAGACTTTGTCTTTAAAACAGTAAAAAATTCCAAATTCTGTGTGATGCAAGAGAACATTATCAGTCAAACAGCAGCTGTAACAACAGATTAAAAATAAATTGCTTTGAGATTTAATTCTAAGAAGCCACTGAAAAGAGGAAATCCACTAATCTCACCTTCAAATAAAATGCATAAATAATACAAAAGCAAACACCTTATCTACTAAATGTTCAGCCTTTTTCTCTAACCGATAACCTAGGGTTCTTTCAGAAGGAATTCATTTGTGTGGAGTGTTGTATGCACTCGTGCAGCTTCATGGGGGAGTTCCGCTAATTAAA
The DNA here is from genome assembly GCA_006937985.1 of Aphyosemion australe. Classification (NCBI taxonomy): domain Eukaryota; kingdom Metazoa; phylum Chordata; class Actinopteri; order Cyprinodontiformes; family Nothobranchiidae; genus Aphyosemion; species Aphyosemion australe. Next base: position 453,107 of record SSNS01000167.1, on the reverse strand, counting down.
AGAAGCTAAGTGGTGTTTCAGGGGAATTTTAATAGTGGCATCAAACTGACATCAGGCTAATGAAGTCTATTCTGTTTGTTAGAACAAAGACAAGAAAGAATAATGGTCTGACAGCATATGTCAGAAGGATGAAAAAAAGATATATTCAATATTGTTTGTTTTAAATATATTTTATGGGGTTTATGTAAAAGTTTTATCATTATAAGAACACCAGGAAAGGTACACTCATGCAGCTGCCTATAAAGGTCATACATTTAGCTACAGTAAGCATAAAATTTCACATTCTAAGCTAAGTTTTGAATAACCACACACACACACACACACACACACACACACACACACACACACACACACACACACACACACACACACACACACACACACACACACACACACACACACACACACCTCTAGACATAAAAAAATCCCATGTATTTTGTGTGCAGTGCAATAGTGCCCTCTATTGGACAAACATTGAAACTACAACATTAGTAAACATTCACAGAATATCTAAATCTTGTCTCAAAGCAAATGCAGTAAACATATTGCAGTTTTCCTCAGTGGCTTTGGGGCATTTCTTACATCACTTTTAACATTTGCACAACAGCTAAGGATTTTTTTTTCTTGGTGCAAACTGCAAAACCTAGTTGATAACATGCAAAAGCCTATTGCTCAAAATAGGTAGGCTTGTTCATATTTTTATTAAGGCAGTTAACTGTGTTAGTGTTTTCCAATGCAAACATATTATATCTTAAAGTAAGTACAAGACACTAAATAACTATGCTTCACATTTGATGCTTTTTGCATTTTTGCAATTAACAGTTTTTTGCAGCCTTGGGAAAGAATGACTGACAGTTTAAACCACAAAATAGTACCACAAACACCATCTGAAATAACTGTAATTAAGTTTGATTTCTTGTCACAACAAGATTCGCATTCAAAGGAAAGTTCGCCTTATTTTAGTGGTTCTAGCTGTCAGTCGTCCCAGTCATACTTTCCCAAGAATCTAAAAACCAGTTTGTTATTCAATCTGCATAATTCGACATTTTTTTCCATTTAAAGTCAGTGAGTTTCTGTCAAACTTATTTGAACAAAAATCTGATCTGCATACGTAATGTTTTCCTAACTTTTGGCCTCGCTGTTTATTAAATTAAAAATAGTCTGAAAATGCGCGTTGTGAATAGTTTGTCCCTCCTGAGCCACCATTGGCCTCGACGAACGTCAGAGGCGGAGCTAAAACGTCACATGATAAAAGTGGTCGTTATGTGGTGGCTGCGTCCGACAGTGCTGTTGGGAGTAGTGGGCACCAGAGGACTAGTCGGGAGCATGGTAAGTAGAAATTAGCCAGTTTAATGAGTGTTTTTACTCTTTTACTTACAGCGGGCGGAACAGTGAGACGCTCCGTAGCCTAAAAACAGCTGCGTCACTTTGACGGTGTCCTTATTTAGTCACGGTGCAGCGGATAAAAGAGTCCGACGTTGTCATTGCGGCTGCTAAAGCTAGCGTGTTGGCTGCAGCTGCTGCAATAACGAAGCCCCTCCCTCTTAAACAGAATTTTAGCGTTCTAGAGAACATTTTGGTTAGATTCCTTATATTTTACAGCTAGAATTAACCACACTAAATGACATTTATCGGTTTTGTTTTAACCACGCTGATTTTGGATTATACCTGGAATATTCCGTTAGAGCCGCTGTAATCTGTGGTGACGATCAACAAGAACTTTGGTTCGCTAGTAATCCGTTTATTTGCCCTTTGGTGATTATGTGACAGCTAAGATTTACGGTTAGCGCTGACTCAAATCTTTGTGTTTAATCTGGTGTTTTTCCGGTGTCTTAGCCCGGATGTGTGCTGTATGGAGGGAGAGGGGTGGGGGCTGAGCTGATGACACAAGTGGGGCAACTTACTCAGAAAATTAGAAACATGGGTTAACTTCCACTTCTTCTCAGCAATTTCACTCATCCTATTGCTTAACCATGTGTTTTAACTTTTGAATTGTTTTTCCACTTTAACTCTGACATGTATCACCTCCAGTTGTTGCCCAATCACGCAAACTCACCTGGATGTGTTTTCTCTCCTTTATGTGTAGTGTGCTCAGGTAGGAGACTGGCAAACTGCCAAGTCCATTTATGAGTTCTCAGCCAAGGACATTGATGGGAATGAGGTCACTCTTGACAAGTATAGGTAAAGTTCACCAGTTGCACTTCATATTATCAGTGTAGTTAAGAAACTTTATGATCTGACTAAATAAATCTTGTTTTTCCAAAATGTTATGTCAACTACTTGTTGTTCTATACGTGAAAATAATTCTCAGAATAAGTCACATTTAGACTTCCACTCGATCATTTTACAGTCTAAATCATCTGTTTTTTTTCTATCAGAGGATACGTGTGCATCATTGTAAACGTAGCCTCTAAATGAGGTAAGACGAGGGTAAACTACACTCAGCTCGCGGGAATGCACGCCTCGTACGCTGAAAAAGGTTTACGCATCATGGGCTTCCCATGCAACCAGTTTGGTGGGCAGGTAATTTGAATATACTGATCTTGATGGTATCATCCTGATGACATCACATAAAGGCTAAACTGATGTTTTTGCTATTCTTTTGCACCTGAAAAGCACATTGAATGTCTTCTGTGTGTGAAATGTGCCTTGCCTTGATTTTTTATTTTATTTTTTGTATGATTCAGGAGCCAGGAACAGATGCAGAGATTAAGGAATTTGCCAAAGGTTACAATGCAGAGTTTGACATGTTCAGTAAGATTGAGGTGAATGGGGACAACGCTCACCCTCTGTGGAAGTGGATGAAGGCACAGCCAAAGGGAAAGGGAACTTTGGGAAAGTGAGTTGTTCAACTTTTGTTTGGTAAATTGTTTTTTTTTGTGACCTTTTGAACATAAACAATCCTTTAGCCAGATTTGTTTAAATTATTTAAAATCACACCAGGATGTTTTTAGTACTTGAATGGAACTGCCTTGCAGTGGTTCTATGGTTATCCCATAATTTATTTTGTTAATGCATCTTTATTTTTACCATCCACAGCAACATCAAATGGAACTTTACAAAGGTAATCTTCTATTAGAAATGGAAAAATGTCTCTTTAAACTGTTATCAGCCTAACATTCCTTCTCATCAGAGCTGCTGAGATAATATTTTGATCTCCTGTTTTTTCCCTCAACAGTTTCTTATCGACAGGGAGGGGCAGGTGGTGAAGAGATACGGTCCCACAGATGATCCAAGTGTAAGATCCAGCAGCTGTTTACATATTTTCATGCATGATATACGATACCTTTCAAGTGCTCTTAACGTTTGCAAACCACAAATCTGCAGACATTATTGTTGTGGAGTAAAACGACTCCATGATGAGTGGTTTCTGATTGTGGTGTTTAAGTAAAACGTGTTTCTTTCTGCAGGTGGTGGAGAAGGACCTGCCCACATACTTGTAATATTACTACATGTTCCTCTGATTTCTGACCTCTCACATGGACTTGAGGGCGTTTGCGTGGGCCTGGACCAGTGACGGATCTGTCCGTAAACCCGTCTTTGGAAGGGACAGAGCCTGATGATTCTAAGCGTGCAACTTATCCCAGCGCCTGCTCACACCCACCCTAGTAAGACCATATGAGAGGACAACCATATGAGAGGACAGTCCCGATCTAGCCAACACACAAAAATTACACTGTTTCATCCTACTTTTAAACTGGCAACAATCATTCCTTTGTACGTTAAACAGCACTTAACCCTTTCTGCTTGGATAGCTACCGGTAGTTGATTATCCTGTCAGTAGCTCCTTTTCACACATCGATTAGGTCTTGATGGTGAGAAGGAGGAGGCTTTGTTCATATTTGGTAATTCCTAGGTGCTGAACAGGTGCCCCTGGCGTTTGTGTGCACACACATGAAACAAGCATTTAGAATCGAGAGTGTATCATTCATACCCCCTTGTCTTGACTCTGTGACTACCTCCACTGAGCTCACTGATGGATCATCTTCATTCTGTCCCAGTGATGTGAAATCATGTTTGAAGGGGGGTAATGTTCACGTGGTTTTATGGAACATCATAGATGCCAATAAAAAATAACCGCACAGAATTCTTAAAAGCTACTGATGATATTTGCACTTGTCAAGAATAGCACGTTTATCTGTGATTTCAATTTAAAAATAAATGTTGTGTTGCATTTTTGTATCAGTTTTTATTGCCTATGTGGTATCACTCCTATTTTACTTTGTTTTCTAGAAAAAAAGTCATTTAAACATTTTTAACTGAAAGTTTGCTCTTGAAGCAAGAGTTTAAATTCTATGATGTTAAATACCTAATGGTGCTATTAGACTATAGCAGTGAATCCTAAAGTTGGGGGGACCCCACAGTGAGTTGTAAAACACCAAATGAAGGGTCTTGTTCAGAAATTAACTTTAAAAAAATACAAGTATTGTTCCAAATAGATTCAAACTCATAAAATAGATTTTTTTAAAAAGAAGTTTTTTGTAGTGAATACTCAAATTGGCAATAGTCTGGGTTGCCAGAATTTTGGCAAACAGAACAAATCTGTCAGGTGAACAATTTTAGAAGAATTAAAGTTTTATTAGTAAAAAAAAATGCAGCTAGTCTGTTCAAAAATGAACCTGAACTTAATATTTTGCTTCACAAACTTCTGAATTAATGAGATTTCTGTGACTCAGACTTCTGCACCTGTTGACAGGTGAGGTTCTGACCCACTCCGTTTGACAAAACCGGTCCAGCTGTTTCAGGTATGAAAGGTTCCTTCTCCAGATGTTTCTTCCACAGATTTATAGATCTGGTCCCAAAGGCCACTTCTGCACAGTCCAGTGTTTGGTTCTCAGTTGTTCTTTGGTGTTTTTAGCTGTTTTTTTCCTGAAGACACATGATCTGTGACTGAGCTCTAGCTTTTAGACAGTGAGCAGCACATTTTTCATTACCACTGATGTACCCTTGACCTTATGGAGGTCACCTCTATCTGTCTGGAAGTTGCTCTGGCCTCTTAAGTTATAACTTTTATTATCTGCCTATCAATAGTTTTGCTCGTGTGACCATGACCAGGGGCGTTACAGTCCCATGGACCTTTAACTTATGGAAAATGTCCAACTGCTAGTAACTGTCTTCTAGCCTTTAGCTATAACAACCAGGTCAATTATTGTCTTTCTAATCTCCCGAGACAACGCTGTCCTTAGATTTCAATGTTCAGTGTGTTACACACCCTGCAGCCAACACGTAACGTGGGGCTGGAAATGGGCCCTATGTAGGATTGTCTGCAGACTACGTAATGGCCCTGTGTCAAATGCCCATATAGATATGATTTAGAGAGAATTTGGGCTCTTCATGGGCCCCAACTGGGCAAAGTACAAAAACCCCATCTGGGCCCTATCTTTCAAATTCTTAATGGGTTCCATGTGGGTGCCACAGGGGTGAAAAGTGCGCTGTAAGTGGGACTGTCCATAGGTTAACGACCCCATCTTAAAAACCCATATAGGTGTGATTTGAGGAATGTCTGGGCTTGAAACGGGCCCCAAGTGGGCAGAAAGACCCATCTGGGTCCCAAACGGCACTGTGACTACTTTTCACCCTTTTAAACGGGGAAACTGCCTGATTAGGCCTGGCTTTAACATCTATGTTTTAATTATTTTTAATATATATTTTTATTAGGCCTATAATTTCAATTCTGACCAAGTTTTGTTTTGTTTTTTCGTGATTTTCAGTAAATTTTGAAGTTAGTGGCATTAGTGTTTTATTTTTAACGGATGCGCCTGTAGATAATGATGCGGTAGCCGCACGCGCACATGCAGCCGCAGCGCGAGAGGAGGCTGATGACGCACAGCGGCGGCAGAGATGATCAGCAGCACCGCTGGTTCTGAGCTCGACGGCGTCGCTGCAGAAACACATCTCCTCTCCAGAAGCGATGTCGCCCTGAGCTGCCTCGGTACCGAACAGGGTGAGATGTCAGCAGGTTCGGTCCATCCACAGCGCGTCATCTGGGTCCTGTAGCATCACCACCAGCAGCCGTCGGAGAGATGGAGTCGGTGCTGACTGCAGAAAACGGGAGGCAGGGCAGCCTGAGCGAGAGTCTAGACTCCGGGGACAGCGGTATGTGTGAAAGTGTCTGCTTCCAATTATTTTGGGATATTTGGAAACTCGTCCGCCTGGGGCAGCTTATAAACGAGAGGTTATTTGCAGCTGACAACGATTTCCTCCAGGTAAATAAAATAGTATCCGAGCAAATGAATAATAAATAGCTCGGGCAGACTGCAGGGCCAGGATTGGATTTACTGCTGTGTTGTAAATGCCAGTAGCTCTGTGCATGCTGTCACAATCAGCTGCACACGATGATGCACACACACACACACACACACACACACATGTGTGCATTTATGGTTTATGAAACCACTATGACTTGGTGGTGGTTTATGGGGACACACATTTCCTCATAAACAGGTAATCTGTTGAACACAAAAACTATGTCAAAATGTTTTATTTTACCCATGGAAGATAATGCTCACTTAAAAAATAAGAAAAACCTATCAGAACATACATACATTCCACTATGACATTTTGAATGGTTTATGAGACCATGACAACATGGTGGTTTGTATCCCACACACACGAATTCTTTGCATCTGGTGAACACAAAAAGTATGTCAACATGTTCTATTTTACCCATGGAAGAAAAGCCTCACTTCAAAAATAAAATAAAAACTATCAAAAAATACACACAATCATCTATGACATTCTAAGGGCGTTATGAGACCCTGGAGGTCTGCATACCACACACGCGACGTGGTTTACGAAACCAATTTTAAATTGGCCATGAAAACCAAAAGAAAGTTTAAGTTGCTGAAATAACTAAATAAAATGATAATAGCAGTTACAAAGTCAGTATTAATCAGCTAACNTTTTGGGATATTTGGAAACTCGTCCGCCTGGGGCAGCTTATAAATGAGAGGTTATTTGCAGCTGACAACGATTTCCTCCAGGTAAATAAAATAGTATCCGAGCAAATGAATAATAAATAGCTCGGGCAGACAGCAGGGCCAGGATTGGATTTACTGCTGTGTTGTAAATGCCAGTAGCTCTGTGCATGCTGTCACAATCAGCTGCACACGATGATGCACACACACACACACACAAGCAGGGGCCTGTTGAGATGAGCTACATGACTCTAGCTGCTGTTTTTACAGAATCAATAGTGCAGAACATCTTTTCATGAATCCGGCTCCACTTATCTGCCATCAGTTCCAACCTCTCATATCCTCTTTCTAATCCAGTCCAGGAGATGATCTTATATAATATAGATCCCTCTCTAACTGTAGGGGTGAGAATTACAGGCAAAAACAGTTTAGCCGGTGCAGAAAGATGCAGCTGCTACACGTGCATGCTCCTTCATGCACTCTTGTTACACAGATTCATATCTAGTCAAATATTTTTGCATGCAGAGCTCAGACACATCACAATGTGTCCATGTTTAGCGTCACTTAATGATACTTTTCTCAGTTGATATGTGAAAGCTTTAATCCTTTTTATTACAGCGCACTCTTAGGCATAATTTAAACCCAAGAAAATATGTTAATATGCAATTAATAATCTGATTTTATTGTAATATGTCTATTTGTTTATGCTCCCCTATTTCCTTCTATACTCATCACAGATATTGGGTTGTCCTGTTTGTTGCTTTGCAGCTTAGCGACACATTATTCTGTTCTGACCCTAATCCCACCGACACTCTGTGTTCTCCTGTGTCTCACGCTCATATTTGTCCCACTATTCATCTGCAGGTTACAGCTTCCTGGTGGAAATCAGGCCTGTTCTCATGCAGCTGCTCTGAGGGGGTCCTAAATATCACGGTGTAGAAGTTTGTTCAGCTAAGATCCATGAAACCTGCACTGAGACCATCGTTAATAATAATAATAATAATAATCCAAATGACAACATTTTACCTGATGTTCAATGATTTGTCCTCGGGTAATCCTCACATTTTTTCTCTGTTGCCATCACAATGTCCATGTTTGTGGTTAAGGACGGAGAACAAAAGCAACATCTAATTCCCTCTGAAATAATCTGGAGTGAGTTCAAATCTACAACAGCAGGAGCTATTCAAGTAGGGGCCATCAAATTCTGGGCCTTATATTTTTCACTATATTAATTTATGGGGCTGCGTCTGCAGTGATGCGGGTGTTGTACCGGTCTGTCGTGGTGAAGAGAGAGCTGAGCAGGAAGGCGAAGCTCTTGGTTTATCGGTCGATATGTTCCTACCCTCACCTATGGTCAGAGCTTTGGGTAGTGATGGAAAGAATGAGATCACGGATACAAGCGGCCGTAATGAGTTTTCTTTGCAGGGTGACTGGGCTCTCCCTTAGAGATAGGGTGAGGAGCTCGGTCATCCTGGAGGGGCTCGGAGTAGACCCGCTGCTCCTCCACATCGAGAGGAGCCAGTTGAGGTGGTTCGGGCATCTAGTTAGGATGCCTCCTGGACCTGGTGAGGTTTTCCAGACACGTCCAACCAGGAGGAGACCCAAAGGAAGACCCAGGACACGCTGGAGGGACTATGTCTCTCGGCTGGCCTGGGAACGCCTTGGGATTCTCCCTGGAGGAGCTGGCCCAAGTGGCTGGGGAGAGGGAAATCTGGGCCCTCTTCTTAGGCTGCTGCCCCCGCCATCCAACCCGGACCAAGTGGATGAGAATAGATTTGGATTCATTTTTGACACAAATATCTGCAAAACTAACATTTGCATCAGTCATTGGCTTTTTTTTTGTTCTGAAAACCCAGACTTTGTTTGCAGAAGCAGTAAAGATCTCATGAAGTTTGTTGGCATTTTATTAAAAACAAATATATATATATTTAAATTTGTCCTTTTATCAAAGCAAATTTAGAATGTGACTGCATCGATGTTATAAATAAATTAACTAAATAGAAATCAATTCTATTTGTGAAAAGTAAAGCGCTCAGACCTGCTGACAGCTCATGTTAGCATGAAGTATTTCTGCTAAACGTCACTGAAAAATAAGCTTTTAGTAAAATTTGTACAAATCTTTATTCTGTTGTCTTCTCCTTTATCCATGAGGGTAAAAATTGGTATTTTTAATGCATCTGAATTTTAGTTTTGCACCATCTGATAGAGTGTTTGCTGTGTATTTTCACAGATTTAAT
>SSNS01000167.1:398685-410204 GCA_006937985.1 Aphyosemion australe | reverse complement strand
CACACTTTTACACACTGCTGGCGATGAATTACATTGTAGTTCCAGCTGCCCTTGGGCTCACTGACAGAAACTGAAAAAAGAGCGAGCATATTACATTGGGTATTCACATACAAACCGCTGAGTGTGAAACTTCCTCCTCCACATCCACGAGCTGTGAACAGCACCAGTGTGGTCTGGTGGTGACCTGCCTCTTGAACTCTTAGTAGAAATCTTCCCATAACTTGCTTCTCCAACATTTCCTGAAAACAACAAAAATACAGAATGTAAAACAGGTCTCATCCAATATTATTGCTAATTTATTAAACCCAAGTTTACACGCTCCTACAGAACTGAGTCAGTGGTTGAATTAGTGGTCTTTAAGCTCTGCAGACCTTCTGGTTTTTAAAATCAAGTGTGCAGGAGTTAGAAAGTAAAACATGCTGGATAGCAGATCTCGTGGAGCAGGATTGGAGACATATTATCAGTAATTAGATGTAACTTAGCATTAATCTTGTGTGTAAAATGATGCATATGCTTCATGCTTGGTGGTTAGGCTACCTTCCATGTTACTGAGATCTGTGAGAATCCGCACGCATTCACTTTCAAGTTAAAATGAGCTAAATAGAAATGGATGTGATCTGACAAAGATGCTGTGTAATTCAGAATTGAGCTAAGGCTAACCTTGCTAGCCGCTAACAAGAAGCACATGCTGCTCAATCACATTGAAAAACTCAGACAAAAACAAAACTTTTAACTGCATAAACGGTAAATGAACAGAAAAAATTAACTTACTGCAGATGAACGGTGGTCTGCCCAACGCAGGTAGGCTCACCATTGTGCGATGTCGATGTGCTAACCATGGTGCTACTGCTAACAACAGAAACACGACCTGGACGGAAATGACGTCAAACCTAAGCGCTTTCACCCAGCTGTCAATCATTTCCCATGCAGCCAATGAACCCAAAGCCCGCCCCCCCATGTGAAATCAGGCTCAGCATCGTAAACGAAAAGAAAGTATTGGAAACGTAAACTCAGGCCTGAGAGCAGAGGAGGAAGAGAAACGTAGACTCGGCCACAACTTTTGTTTCATTTAGTTTTCCTTAATGAAATTTGTTTTTTGTTTTTTGGTTGCAGTTTTAGGTTCAAAGTTATATTTATTTTTTTTATTGACTGTTTTTATTTACAATTTCTTTTTTCGAGTTTACATGGAGCTGAGCCCATTTTGACCCCATAGACCTGGACTCAGATAAGTGGGGGGAAATGGACGGATAGAAAGTGAAATTTGACAGAGAAAAAGTCATATTTTGTGGGTTTGACATGTTTTTCCTTCATTTTAAACAGGGAAAATAAAATAATACATTACAAATAGTCCTAAAAACCCAAATTTCCAAGGATATTGTTTGGGAATTGTCTGCTTGGTAATCAGTGAGACCAGCAAATAAGATTCTTCAGTGGCTTTGCCTACAACAAAATTCCAACCTGCAGCACCACCTCACCCAGACAAAAAGCTCCAAACTCTAAACCCAAGCCCTTGTCTGGTTGAATCGTGCTTTTATTTGAGATGTTTGAGCGGATCTAAAGAAGCTTGTGGGGTAAAAGCTTAAAAAACACCAAAGTCATTAGTATTTAACCTGAGGCAGGAGTGTGAGCACAGATTTCCATCTCGAAGGAAGCTGTAAAGCAACCAGCAGCATCCATAGCTTAGTCAAAAACCATTAACTGTAATGTTATAGCCAATTTAGAATCAGTTAAAGAGTTTATCAGCTGTACACTTGCAGTTACTTTCTGGCAGTAAATGTGCCGTTCTGGTGGTTTTAAGCAGGGTTCAGTGTGTTGTATCACCACATGCGGCTACCTGCAAACTGTGCTGTCAGTGTCTCATTAAGTGATAGAAGCTTTGTGTTTCTCTGCCTTCAGGCAGGAAGACTCTATCCTTCCACCTCTCCTCCTCAGTGTGTCTCCAACTCAGAGGCATCTGCCTCATTAACCACCATCAGCATTTTGTTTGCTGTGTGTTATTTGGATGCACTAAAAGGGAGGCAGGGGTCCGTAAATGTGTGTGTGTGTGTGTGTGTGCGTGCGTATGCTCGTGTGCAAGCGAGCAACACTCATTAGGCTGAAAAAACATTGACGTTGTTGCCAGAAAACCAGATCATATCTTTTCCCACTTTATATATCAAACACTTCCTCCAATCAACTCCCTGGAGCGTGTGTGTGTGTGTGTGTGTGATATATTTATATAACTATATCCAGTGTGTGGTTGGTAGACAGATGTTTGCTGATTCGACAGGTTTGCACTGCAAACTCAGCCCAATTTAGCTGACAAAAAATGTGAAGCCACATGGACGCTTGTGATGACAGCCCCCTCCTAATTTTTCCTCCTCTTAATTCCAGCTCTTCCCTTTCTCCGGTTTTTCCTCCCGCTTTTCTTCTTCGTTTCTCCTTTGTGTCTTGTTTCCTGGTGGACCCCAGCGCTGCGTGTCATCACACCAGCGGCACTCCCGCAGGGTGTTTGTCAGTTGTTCTCCTCCTTATGGGCACCTCTGACTCAGTCTTTCACAGAAACCACTTCTATCTCCCAGAATTAAAGCCACATTCTGCAACTTTTACACCTTAAAATAATGTTTTTTGTAAAGTTTTGGCGGCATACTATCATCTATTATGTTCATTTTCGGAGCTGTGATGGTGTTACGGGGTCCCACGCATAGATATCATATATATTGCTAGATGCCTTAACTGGGAGTCGATGACATCCCTACACGGTGGTCATCTTACTTTGGACAGCTTACGTTCCGTCCTCAATGGTAGCAGATTGAAGGTGAGTGAACAGCTTAAACAAAAACACTCTTAACTCAATAAAATATTAACGAACATTCAAGCAGTTTGCATTATTACACTACTTATAACACATAGACTTGATACGACATACTTGCACATTTTAAATTAACGGGCCACATCTCTGGCGTTTATAACAAACCAAAATCGGTTGAAAATTGAGCAAGTTAGAGTTATTTATATAGTACATGCACCATTGACACCAATGTTACGAAAGGGGGCAGCTGTCGCTAGTAAGATGGCCGCCCCGTAGGGACGTTCGTCCAATTGACGAACAGCGCGGGTAAGGCATCTAGCAATATATGTGATATCTATGGGGTCCCACGTCTGTTTACCACACTATACAGTTTTTCACCCGCAACCCGACACCGGAAGTACTGACTGCATGTTGCTTTACGGCAATATATGGCAAGCCAAAGGGGAAAGCGCACGTTCTAAGCGTGCATTGTGTCCGTCAAAACACACGTTTTGGCAAACACAACGCGCATTTAGAAAGCGTGATTTTAGAACGCATGTTTTTTTGCCCCCTTTGGCGTCAAAATGCACATTCAAGATACGCGGTTTGGCGGACACATCACGCGTTAAGACCACGCGCTTTTTTCACCCCTTTGGCTTGCCATAGTAGTATAACGTAGACCCGCGGTTTAGAGACTTTAGCAATGGCAGATCCACCAAAGAAAGCTAGAATCTAGGAAAAGAAAAAGAGAACATGATAGAGACCAGAGTTAATATTGGGTCGTCTTTTCCTCGCTGGAGAGCTCTTTTAGAAAGAACAGCATGAACTACGGACTCTGACCTAGCCGTGCTGCTAATGGCTAGGTAAGTAATAAATGATTTCACCAGGGTTATTGTGTTTGGTCGGGCATAAAGTTGTTATACAGTCCTGATAAAACTATTTATTCAATGTGTGGAGGTGGAAAAGTTTGTTTTTGTTGTTTTGCCTGACATTAGGAATGTAAACATGCCTCTTATGCCCCAGAGAGAGATTTGATTTTACGACAGTGACGTTACGCAGCAAGCCTCTAGAGGGCGACAGAGAGCACATATCCACAAAGTTCAGGAATGTGGCTTTAAAAACACAAAGCACCTCAAACAAACTAAAATGTCTGCAGTGTACGTTAAACATACCTTACAGCCTAAAACCCAAAATAAAAGCAAAACCAAATGAGTTTGGCATTTATTGCAATGTAATATGGCACTCGTTACAATACCCCTTCAGTGTTTCTATTTTACAATGTAAAACTCGATAAAAAAGGACCATAAATAAACAAAAAGGTTCAAGTAGCTAATTATCAGCATCAAACAGGTGACGTATGTACAGACACGCTCTAATCTAAACATCTATAGAAACAATAGTTCATACAATCAGAAGTTTAAGAAAATAAAAGAATAATAAAAATACAATCAAATCAAATCATAGCGTTTGTTAGAACAATCCTTACGAGAGCAGTAAGAGCTTCAGATGATACATTCTGTCCAGGTTCTCCCACTACGTCTTTTCATTTGCATAAGATTACCTAAAGATAGCCGACATCTTAACAGAGAGAGTTCATGTTGAATGCATTCATGCTACACACACACACACACACACACACACACGCACGCAGACATCAGGATGAACCAAATTGAAAACATTTAATTCAAGTGAAGCGCAAAAGAACATAACTCGGAAGCCGTTCTGCTTATGCACGCGTCAGCCGTCACCAAACAGATACGAAAAAAGAGGAAAACACAGAGCTGGAAAACCAGGATGAGGCGTCAGTCCTATCTGTGGCCACACCCACGTCACGGTTTCTAGAAAACTCCACCGTTATGGAAGTTCACAAAAGTGCTGCTTTTCGTTCCCTCCTGTCTTCCTCCGCTGTGTTTCTATTTTCCTTCAGCCCTCAGATTTCCACTGGTGAGCAGTTCCTCTAAAGTGCACAGATGAGGTAAATGAAATCCTTCTCAAAACAGGTTCGTGACCGTTCGCAGGCTCAGACTGGAACCATCGAGTCTTGCATGTGTTGCATCTGAGACAACATTTCCTGCTGCACACTAGCAATTATTAAGTCCTGATGTGATGGGGTGATTATCCCAAGTCTGTCCAACTCCCTGTGGGTGCACAAACACACATGAGGTCAGACACGGTGACAGTGGAGGTTGTTTTTGTGTTATATTTCACAATTCTAAGGAAAACCTGCTATCTGCACTGCAAAAACTGATTTCTAAGAAATTTTCTCTCATTTTTAGTGTAAAAAGTAAACAAATCCTGTCAATAAAAACAGCACTCCTTAAATTATATTCTTAAATATGATCCAAATTGTCTAGCAAATAAACCTAACTTTAGATTATTTCGCTAGTTTTAAGAATTCTTTTTTTTTGCTTACCTCATTAGCACTTTTTCTCAAAACAAGACGATTTTGATCATGTTTAAGAATATTTACCTTATTTTAACTAGTGCTGTTTTTCTAGATAAGATTTTTTATCTTTTTAGACTAAAAATAAGATAAAATGTCTAAAAATGAGGCTTTTTAAAAACTTTTTTAGAAATCAGTTTTTACAGTGTATTTTACAAATATTTATGTAGAAAAACTGATTTATTTCAAATTATTTCAACAGTTAAACCAAAGTCATGACAGGAAGTTTGTTTTGTTCTGGTAAAGAAAAACTTTAAAGGAGTCATCACCTATAACACCGTGGATATCTACGTCCTATTATAGTCATTTAGGCCATTAAAATAAATTGTATTGGAAAAATAAATTAAAAATGTGCTTTTCTGATCCTTTTTTGTAAAGGACATATTTTCTCGCGAGATCACACGCGACATTTCGGCTGTGTCGGACGCGCGTGGGACTGCGGGGCGCGTTAATTGGTGGAAGGAAGCAGGAAGCAGCTTCAGCATCTTGCTCCAAAATAACAAAAGTTATAACTGAACCCGACCTGGCAGTGACCTACGGGACCCAACAGTACGAGCCCGAGTCTCGCCTCGTGCGTAATGGCTTCCTTGCTTGTTGTTGAGTTTTTTTTCAGCGAAGCGCCGTAAACCGGAAAATGATGGGACGTGATTGGAGATCTGTAAACAGTCTGGATGGGACAAAGCAAGCTAAACAGCCTGGCATCGGCTCATCATGCTGTTGTGAAGATCGAATACACAAACCCAGTGGACTTTTTTCCCCCGTAACACGGATCAGCAACGGTAAGACATCATTTATGCGTTTCACGTTATGAAATGAGCTTTGTTGCACTGGTTTGTTCGCTGCTGGCTCATATTTGGTTATATCTGGCCTTTGTGATGTCATATAGGCCAGAGCTCAAGCTCTCGTTTTGGAGTGCGCGTGGGGTGCATGTGAGCTGGTTGAAGAAGGCAAGAGTAAACAAACGCTTCAATGTTAAATATCAGCTTCTCAGCAAGTGAAAAATCATTAGGAAGCCATTATAGACATTTTTTCAAGTGGAAAGGTGATGACTCCTTTAAAATCCTTTAAACATAAAAACCCAACATTTAAGATATAATATCTGTGCTGTTTAAAAAACAAATATAAAGTCGCTTTATTATTTAGGACAGTATAAATTTATAGATTTTAGATATAAGTGATTTTTTTACTCTTACGTAGCATCAGTTCCCTTTTCTTAAATTAAATTAGTGTCAGAGAGCCTGAACATCAGCGCCACACGTCTGTGCTGCGTAAGTAAAATTCAATTCCTTCTGCAATAAGCTGGACTTACTGGTGTGTGAGCGCCAGGAAACTGTCCAGGCTGGTGTATCCTGCAGTAGCGAGGACGTCTCTGTACCTCTCCAGCCCAATGGACTGCAGCCACTCACAGTCTGACCACTGCGGCACACACACCTCCGGTACAACGGACACACACACCTCTGAGCCCACCCTGGACTCTAACATTGTGCCTGAAGGTCTGTTAAAGCAGACAACATGCATGACTCAGGTTTGAGCAGCAGACGTGTGTTTAGTTTTGAGTTGTGGATTATGTACCTTTCCCCTCCTGTGCGGCGCAGCGTTCCGGGGTTGCGGATGAGTTTATCCAACATGTTGAGTATCTGGCTGAAGGTGGGTCTCTCTGCTCGCTCTCTCTCCCAACAGTCCAGCATGAGCTGGTGCAGCACCACAGGACAGTCCATGGGCGCAGGCAGCCGGTAGCCTTCTTCTATCGCTTTAATCACCTAAGCAAGGAGAAAATAAAGAATTTACCTTTAAACAGTTCAGATATAATGGTTTGATTCTCTTTCATCAGCTCTACACACAGTGTGGCTTAGTTAGCATCTCTGGTGTGGCTCGTCAAAATAAGAGCCAAAGTTCTCCATAACTATTAGTTACGGTTGTTTATTTTGAAAGTTCAACACAGAAATATACTCTTTGATCATCAGTGGATGTGAAGATTTTGAAGTTTTTATAAGGAGAATATTTTTGATCATGCAAAGCCTAAGAAGTTCACATTTGAAGGAGACTGTGGGCGTCAGCTGGTGGATCGTTTACGACTAAAACTGATCAGAGTACAAATTATAAAACAAATTATATTAATCACACTAGAGTCAATACAGGCAGCCATAAAATGCCTAAATTTAGGTTTTATTGCGATAAGATGCTACGGGATCCTGGTGCAGTTATGGATAAAAATGACATTTCTGGGGGGGAGCATCCATGATAGGAAGAATAACATCATAGAAAAAAACCTGGTAGCTGCTGTTGGATCGCTTCAAATATAACAACTGACATTAATCATACCCCGCCGGTGTGTTTTCCCCTCCTTCTGCCATCTTTACTCATGCTGTCTTTTAATAACACAACATGTTAGTTTAGCCTTCAGAAGGGGCGGACGTGGAAGGCAAGACCAAACAAAAACATGCTTGCAGAGCAGAAAGTGACAAAATAATATTAAGATCAACCATGTTTTCTATCAATTACACAGTTTTTAATTAGTGTTTGTACCCACATTAGAAGTAAAATACAAATTTGATTAACTGCACATCCATAACAGTGCATTAAGCACTATTTTATTATTGCAGAATTCATGATTGCACCTCATGTTTTCCTTCCAGTTAATCCATCTACTTGTACACAAGGCTGGAGGTTCGCTCAAAAAACAGGTACTTGACTTGTGTTGGTTGTGAGATACACGTTTGTGCCGGCTTCACTGAGCAAATGCCACTTTCACTCAGGCATCATGCTGCAATGCCCCAAAGAGGACCCATCATCATGTCACCTCTCCTTGTTAACAATGAACCAAACAAAAGCCGCTCAACGGCGTCCCAGTGTGTGATTTCAGATTAGCATCCTGACGTTCTGAAATCTGAGGCCGCTGAGGCGTGACGTGTTGACACGAACCTCTTCCACAGTCAGCGGGACGATATAAACACAAATACAAAGCAAAAAGAGCAGTTCTGCTTCCAGAAAGACAGAAATAATGACTAAATATAGCTCATAGGAGAATTAATTAGCTGCAGATGGAATCAGTCATGTAAAAATGGCTTTTTGACCAAACAGATTGCTTGTGCGGCAAATTCACTGTTTGAAAGGAGTTTTTCTCAGGTGTTAGTAACAGTAAAAAAAAACATTAACACCTCTATATTTATTAAGCGATCGCCCTTGGCTGTTGAGTGAAGCTAAACAGATTTATGAGGTCTACAGAAACATTGTTGGCTCAGTACCGTTAGACTGGTTCGTACACGAGGAGCTACTTTCTGGAACCTTTACAAAACAATGGCAGGAGTTACTTTTGTTTGTGCAAAACTCCACATGTAAGATGACCTGAGGATGACTCACATCTTGGTTGTTCATGTCCCAGTAGGGTCTCTCTCCGTACGAAACCACCTCCCACATGACGATCCCATAACTCCACACATCGCTGGCTGTGGTGAACTT
Source organism: Aphyosemion australe (assembly GCA_006937985.1). Lineage (NCBI taxonomy): Eukaryota > Metazoa > Chordata > Actinopteri > Cyprinodontiformes > Nothobranchiidae > Aphyosemion > Aphyosemion australe. The sequence continues at coordinate 401,532 of SSNS01000167.1, read as the reverse complement.
CCTGTAGGCGATGGCCTCCGGAGCCGTCCATCTGATAGGGATCTTCCCTCCAGGGGACAGATAGGAGCCCGTGGCTTCCTGAGACAGCAGAAAAGGTTCATTGAATTTATTTTTAAACACATATTGCACCGACTCACTTTTCCGTGTATCCAGTTTGCAGAGGAACGACTGAAACGCCGCCTCTTAGGCTCTGTTTTCGCTAAGATGTCTGCGCGTTTGACAAACCGCACCACGAAACGTGGTTTCAATTAGTCACACATTTTTGGCAGCATTTAAGTACGTGTGAACTTGTGTGTGAAAATGGGACGGAGCAGCTTGTAAATATTTGTGTGCAGCAGAAGAATCAATTTGCAGTGATGTTTGTCATAAAAGCAAAGGTTTTTTTGTGCGTATTTGATCAAATCTCTCGGCCTTACCCTCGTTGTGTACGCCGCCTCGGGGTCGTCCTCCAGAACCCGGCTCAGGCCGAAGTCCGACACCTTACACACCAGGTTGCTGTTGACCAGGATGTTTCGAGCAGCCAGGTCTCTGTGAACGTAGCTCATGTCTGACAGGTACTTCATACCCGAGGCGATGCCGCGCAGCATGCCCACCAGCTGGATCACCGTGAACTGGCCGTCGTGTTTCTGAAACAATACAATAAAAAAAAAAACAGGTTAAAGGCAAAAAATAAAATAAACAGTGAAATGATATTTGTTTACATACTCGAAGGAATGCATCTAGGGACCCGTTCTCCATGTATTCTGTAATGATCATCAGTGGTTTGCCTAAATAAGGAAGAAAACATAAAAATGAGATAAACCACTCATCGTTTCAACCTAAAACCAGGTAAGTAGCTCTGCTCACATCGCGTGACGACGCCCTCCAGCCTGATGATGTTGGGGTGGTCGAACTGTCCCATGATGGAGGCCTCGGACAGGAAGTCCCGCCTCTGCTTGTCAGAGTACCCCGCCTTCAGACTCTTGATGGCCACGTAGATCTCTCTCTTCCCCTGCATTCGCAACCGGCCGCTGCACACCTCCCCAAATTCTCCTACACACACACGCAGCAAGTGTTAGCGCCAAGCAAGCATGTGTGTGTGTGGGCTTGAGAGTGCCTTACCTATGCCAATAACCTTCTCGATGTGAATACTGCTAACATCGATCTCCTTGGCGAACTCGTGGATGGCCTGATCCGGGTCTTCGTACGTAAACGGGTCCACGTAGATTTTGACTCCTGCCATGGAAGAGAGGCGGGAGCGAACAGGAAGTGAGGATTGGACAGGAGGAATGAAGAGGAGGGTGAGAAAACCAAGTTGTATAACTGCATATGTTATGTAAGTGTCTTTGAAAGAACGTGTGAGGAAGGATCTGATGGCGGAGACGGGAAAAGAGCATTTATGTGTTTTTTTGCATGTTCAGTACCAGGGTTTAGGTGCTTCTCCTCCTCCGAGTCCTGCTTCGTTTTACTGTACTTGCTCCTCCTGATGAGACATAAATAATGAACGTTGAACACATGCAAAAGAAAACGGTCACAGCTTCATTCATTCATCTAAAGGGATTTTCCTTAGTTGGGTTGTTTTTTTGGGGATTTGCTGCAACAGAAGGCGACGGCAGCGAGAACAGAGAGACTGCAGGGAATCTCAGAACGGCCAGATGAAAGGAAGGCGGGGCGGTGCCTAAGGTAGCGAGAGATAAAAGGTGTTTTCCATTAAACAAACTGTCAAAAGCACCTTTGTGTCTGAGCAGGTGTCAGTGTGTGTGTGTTTGCGTGAATGGCTGTGGGCACATGCTTGTCGGCGTGCACGCCAACTGAAACTGACACAAAAGCTGCTGAAGACATGAATGACAAATCAGAGACAAAGGATTATCCCTGTCTCCTCTCTAATCCCCCTTAAACAAGCTCCAGGTAACACACACATTATGTCACAAACATCTTGGCTGGTGTGTGCGCTCACCTGCGGCTGATGATGAAGACAGCGGCAGAAATCAGGAGTAAAATTCCAACGGCGCTGATGGACAGCAGCAGGAAGGCAGAGTTAACACCTTCGCCAATCAGAGGGAAGGGATCTGGAATCAAAGGGGCAAAGAGGGTATAATCCATTAAGTGATGATACGTTTATGATGCAGTTTTTGCATAAAGACTAAGTTCACGTGTTTTTTTCAACACATTAGCAGAGGTCTCTAGTAAAACTGAATGCCTTGCAAGTCGATCTCTGTGGGAAAAAAGCTCTGGCGCTCCTGTTTCAGGAACTAGAAGTGAGTCACAGCAGAGTTGAGCTTCAGACGGCAGGATTTGGAATCTTATTTCCAGATATTTTAAAAAACTTGCCTCTGATTGGCTAACAGCAACACTGACTCCATTGCTTTGAAACGCTGATGTTTTATCTCCACAAATAACACAAGCCTGGAGGAGTTCTGCTGTGTTGTGGAGTTGCTAATGCTAACGGTTAGCTTCTGCTAGTTGAGACATGCTCTGCTGTTTCCTGGATGCTAAACCAACAACAGCCTTCCCAGTTTTGAGTCAAGATAGGTGAGTACTAAACGTGCTTGACGTGCTAATGTCACTAGCTTTTCTAATCCGAGATTCTCCCCGTCTGTTTTATATTGGTGGCCATTGCAGGAAATAGGGGTAGAAGACTATTTTCACGTTTAGCCTGCATGTTAAACTCAAAGTGACCGATCATTTCGCAAAAAGAACAATTAAAAAATGGTTAACTTGGTAACTTGGTCTTTAAAGAGTAAGTCACCCCCCACCACCACCAGAGTCCTGTTTGAAAAAAGCGACAAAAGGAGGAAATGCTTGGTGGACTGAGAAGACGGCGCTGCAGCAGTTATTGAAGCATCCCCCACACACACACCCCACCAC
>SSNS01000167.1:374112-398637 GCA_006937985.1 Aphyosemion australe | reverse complement strand
GTATAAGAGACAGATGAGCCGCTAACAAACATGGCTGATGATCCTGATTCAAATTCAAATAGAGCAGACTTTTAAGCTGGAGAGGGCGCTACACTGACAGTTTTAGTTAGAGTATTTATATTTTAAATAAGATGCACTAAAATGCCAAAATAATGATCACACATGTCTACAGCACTATTAGACACTCATTTATACAGCTATTCAGCTCAAATTTGATTGATTGTGTTGATTTTACACTTATCCTGCACCAAATGGAGTGGCACTCCAATTTCACTGTACCCTGTACAACGACAGTAAAGTCTGTTCTGATTCTGATTCTAAAAAAGTTGATGAAAGGCTAACTAAGCTTAGCAGCACACACAAATCCTTTTAGGCATTCAAACTCAGTACCAACATTTTGCTTAACAAAAATTGTAAAGTACTTTTCAGGTGTAAATAAATAGTTTACTACTGCAGCTAACAGCATTGTTATGTCCGAAACAACCTCAAACTTTAAAAACCAGAATGTTGAGTTTTGAGTGAAATTCTAGGAAATCAGAACTCCCAACAACAGATGAAAAGCACCTCACACAGATTCATCTTTACCTGAGTTGGTGGAGAATTCAAATGGCGTGCTAAAATCCCCGTATCCGGCGGCGGTGCGAGCACGCACGTGGAACACGTAAACCGTGAGCGGGTTGAGACCTGCGACGTCGACGCTCCGCAGGAAAGTCTTCATTATGCGGTATGACCTCTCTCTCTGATCCTAGACGGGGCAAAGAGAGGAGACTCATTTAGAAATCCCACCGTCACGATAAAACCACGAGCAGCTTCATCACATACTGACGAGAATACCTGAGCTGCACTAACCTGCCGGCTGCTCACCTTTTCATAGAACTTGACCTCGTATTCCAGGATGACCCCGTTCGGTCGATCCGGCTGTTGCCATGACAACGACAAACTGTGCCTGGTGACATCTGTGACTTGGATGGTTGACACTGGAGACGGAGCTGAGGGGCAGAGATTAGACCGTGTGACTTGTGATGACAGAGCTGAGCTGAAAGTCGGAGCGTCGGGCCTCTTTGTCAACAATCTGTTTAACCCAGAACACCTGAGAAGTGACCTACATCTCATTCCCTCCTAGTCCGCAGGGACAGCCCCCCTCCTCCTCCAACATCCCTCCATTCCCTCTTATTTTTATCTGCGTTTGATTTCTGAACATATGTTCGCGCAGGCTGGGCTTGACGCTTCCCAGGCGCGCTCCCACGGCCTGCACACACAGCAACTTATTTCCCCGGGGCACCTGGAGCCAAGCAGGTGTGCTGGTATCTAACTGCCACCCTTAAGACCTAAAGCAACGACTCTTGAGACGTAACAGCCTGCAAAAACGGAGGAAATAAAAACAAAAACACACACTAAAAGCTAACGGAGCGTACGCGGGACGAGCGCCGCGCACCAGCTGACTGCTTCACAAGTGAAATGAAACACTTCATAAAACGCGGGGGAGTTTTCAAACACTCGTGCGGATAAGAAAAACTCCAACGTTCCGAATCCTGTCAAGTCCCAACAATGTGCTGTTCTGTTAGTTTTCAGCTGATTTGCTTCTTTTATCCTTTCCCCCCACCAGCTCTGTCTATTTGTATAAAAGTCAGTGATTTACAGTTTTCTGAATACTTCGACAAGCTTTGAGAGCAGCCCTGTAATTAATTCGGTTGTTGTTAGGTGTAGGAGGACAGAGTAATAACTATGGCAACTACGACAGCGATAGTAGGAGCCAACGGGGAGAAACAGAGCAAAACAAAAGCAAATGTACAGTCGACACCGAAGCAAAGGGAACTATTTATGATCTGATGGATTTTTTGTATAAATTCACATTTTCTGAAAGCTAATTTGCTGAATTTGTGGTAAAACCGTCTTGGTGGATAATTGCATTCTCCAGATGTCCAGATCGTGTGCATTTCACGCTACAACAGTCTTGACCAGGACTCGTGGGAGCGAGCCTCCCCGCGGGGCCTCGTGCGCTCAGCTGACCCACTTTCAGAACTCTTCCATAAGCAGATTTTGTGTTACTTGAGTCAACAATCTGACACATTTATCGCACGCAGCACTTCTCCTCCTCCTCACCTGCTTGGTTGGTGGTGACGCTGACGGATGCGCTCTGCGATGCCCCTGCTCCGCTGACCTGGGAAACCCCGTTGCGTGAGTGGACAATGAAGGTGTAGTGCGTGTGGGCCCTGAGCTTGCTCACCACCACCCTGGTGGTCTGCAGGCCCGTCTGGTCCGGAGAGAAGAGCACGTCCGAGCCACAGGGCAGGCAAAGCTGAGAGCTGAAGTCAGAACCGGGCCAGCTCTGGAGAACCCCTCTGCCCAGCTGGACTTCAGGTCCCACAATCCCTTGGTCTGACTGCATCCCTACTCCGCCGTGTTGGAGCTGAGGCTGGGAAACGGTGCGGTTCCTCTGAGCGTGGCCGCCGCTTTGACAGATGAGACACTCCAGGCTGTAGCTGGTGTCGCTTCTCCCTCCGAGCCGGCGAGGGGGGGCCCACTCCAGCACCACCGAAGTCTCGTTCACCACAGAGATGAGCTGCTGTGGTGCTGATGGCGGCTCTGAGAGAAAGAAAGTGGAGTTTGTCTTAATTTTGCTTTGGCACGCAGGCATCTGGCATTAAACCGGAAACATATGGTGCTGAGATGATTCTGATGGTTTGGTTAATTTCTTCTGGTTTATTTATTTATTTTGTGAGGGAGATCGTGTGTGTGTGTGTGTGTGTGTGTGTGTGTGTGTGTGTGTGTGTGTGTGCGTGTTTTCATTTCTCCCAGGCCAGAGGAAACCATGTGCTGTATATGAGGATAATTAAGTTTAAGACACAAACAGCATGGTCTCCGAATCTGTCGCACAGACTCAGAAAAAGAGAGAGGACATTTATTCGCTCCTCAATGTCTTCAGTTATCACCGACAGACAGGATGTAGATGGAGGCTTAGTCATAAGTAATGGGATCATGAGAAAGGGGTGGCATTCAGACTCGTTTGTGTCACCTTCTGTTGGGAGGAGATAGAGAGTTTGGAAAACAATGGCCGCGCTCTTGCCTTTTATTTGTGAAGAATGCAAACGTACATTGTTGGGATTTTGTGTCTGTGCGTGAGTCTGGGCTCTTACGGGTGCAGGCCATGGACGGAGGGTCAGCATCACCACGGAAGAATCCCGCGTGGCAGTCGCACACGTTGGCCCCGTCTCTGAGTGAATGGCTGTGCGGAGGACACTTGGAGCACTCGGCGTCTGAAGCCTTGGCCTTATAGAAACCAGCAGAACAGGCTGCAGAGGGATGGGAACATAAAGACACGAGAAATTCAGAAATTGACGAGATATCACAAAGAAGACATCTGGGATGAAGAGACGTCGACTTATTTCAAGATACAAAAACAATCTTGAGCTTGCACTGGGAGCCCTACTTCCCAGCCATATGGGATCTATATGGGCAAGCCATATGGGTCCCAACAGGGTTTGTCCAGGGTTTGCCGGCGTCTGAGTCAAACCCTCTGAAAACCCATGTAGGGCCCGTTAAAATCTATGTGGGCAAAAATCTTTCTGGGCAAACCCGCAAGGGGCCACCGTGGAAACCACAGACAAACCCTGTTGGGACCCTTATGGCTTGTCCATATAGATCCCATATGGGGCCCACCTATGTGTGCAGAGACAAAGTTGAAAACAATAAATTCAGTCATTTTATGTTGAGAATTGCTAAAGTTTTTCTGCATGCATTAAATATTAAATCGTATGCACTCTCTAGTGACTAGTGACTAGTGTCCGTTAGTAAATCCAAAGTGAAACTTATCTCCTCGCTGTGTGTTCATCTTTTTAACACCTTAATCTAACAGCTGAAATGTCTCCTCAGCCTTCATTAGTGTCTACAGGAGCGGTTCATCACTAAGTTAAACAAATCAGCTGCATTAATGATCTAAACATGCAGGAAACGTGCTGGAAGCAGACTGCAGCACCAGGCATGTCAGCTCTATTTTACTGTCCAATAGTGAACGGACCGCCCCTCTGAAGTTGCAAGTGTGGTATTCTGGCCAAAGAGGGTGGTGGGGGTCTGAGTGACATTTCATTAACCTGTAAAGGGTCATTTTAGCACAAACTGGCTCAAGAACATGATTTAAAAATATTAAAAAGTTGCAAAGTGTCCCTTTAAACAGCAAGTATATTCCAGCCCTTAGCCAACACAACACCGTTCTACCTCGATATCTGCAAAACAGACTGAGTTATAGAAACGTCTGAGTTGACTGAACTAAATTAGCTGTAGCAGTCGCTAAAACATCTCATGATTTTATTAAAAATGCATCCAGTGGTCCATGAAATATTTTTCTTTATTTCTTTTTCCACTATTGTTAATAAAAAGTGCACAACAGTCTGTGAACAGAGCTCACAGAGGACAGTGGAGCTTCAAACAAAACGCTTTAAGGAACTATATTTTATCGATAATCACACCAACTTCAGCCATGATGCAGATGAGCAGTCAGCACTGAAATAAGGTCACCGACTCCTGATACCGTCATCGTGAGCTCACGCATTGATCGCTTGCAGAGTCTGGACAGTAAGTTAATCAGCATGTGCAGCTTTAAAGCTCAAGGACAAACAACTGTAAAAAAGAAGAAAGGAAAGATAGACACAAAGCTAAAGCGCGAGGGGGAGGGCCACTCTGACTTCTTTTATCTTGAATTTTGATGAGCAAAGAAAGAAACACCTAAAAGAACATTTACTGATCAGCTCCCACTCACGCACGGAGAACAGAAACACGGGAACCGAGTACATCAAAAACTCCACCGCGCCGACAGCCCACACAAACATAACTGACATTTAAATATACGAGAGGGGAGAAACAGAGGAAGAGATGGATGGATGGAGGAGGGAGGGAAATCTTCTCTCTGTATCCCGAGGAGTTCGCGCATTGACAGAGCAACAATACAATAAATGAGTGCATAATTATGCTGCTTGACATCCACTGGTGGAGCAGAAAGAGACGGCGACGCGCGGCGGGTTCAAGCCGTTTTTATTTGTGTTTAACGTGTGAAGAAAATCCCTCGTTTGTTCCTTTTCAACACCTTCTTTTTCATCATCACTTGCTATTCACTCTCAGTTCCATCTCTCTTCTGGGGTTTCTGCCTCTCCTCAACCCCTTTCCAATGCCAGTGGGAGCAAACAGGAATGTGGGAATGCTGCTCCAATGTGTCAGGGTGCTTTATGACGCTCTCATCAGTAAATGAGAGGGAGGAAGTCTCCTCTGTAATCTACTCAGACCGACCATCCTGCCCCATCTGCGTGAGCCTCCGCAGATTTGCTCTTTCACACACTCGCTCGCCCTCCCTTCTCACACTCGCTCCCTCCGCACTTCCTCTTCGACCTCCACTTATCGCTCTTTGTGTCTCTGATAACTCTCACGCGCCGGCTGTATCTCCATATAACCCTCTCCTCCCGGAGCGTCGGGGTGGGGGGAAGCTTTGAAGCTTCGTTCGAGGCTCCCTATCGCCACCAGCTCCGGAACGAGCCCGCACACCGGCCGCACCGAAACCTGTAAATTCATAAACACGCTCGCAGCTGATAAGAGTGGCTTTCATCTGGTGAATGATTCATCGTATCGTGTCAGGTGGTGGAAACAGGTGCGAGATAAAACGCAGTATTTTTATTGTCCAGCTGCTCCGCACATTCCTTTGTTTGCAGGAAACACGCCACAGTTGGGAAACACTCGGAGATGTGCTGAAAGTGTCTCTGAGGTTGATTACAAGACTGGAGAGGAATGTCAGGGGCTTTGTCTCGGCCCCCTCCCAGTCCCCTCTCCCTGGCTCGGACTCGGAAGGATTAAGAGACAGAAAAGGTATCTGAAACCATAAACGTCTGTCAGAGCCCTCTCATGCCGCCCCTCTTTTTTGTTTTCTAGCCTTTTGTGTCTTCTTTAGCACCAGTGCTGACAGGGAGGGGTTGAGTGTTGCTGACCTGGAATAAGAGCTCATGAGGGCGTCATTAACCCGACATTAACCCTACGCCACCGAGGGCCGACGACTGAAGCCGGACTGATGGGGACGCTGAGACCAGGTGAGAATCTGTCAGGAAAAGGATGATGAACACACTGGAATCAGCTGTTTGCAGACTGATGAAGGAACTGGATGAGACAACACCAACGGGGAGAGGAAAATAAGACAGACGAGGATTGGGAGATAAAGGAGGAGGGGGAGACACGGAGGAGAAGGTGCCCTTTGATTATTATCAGCATTGTTGCATTTGCATATGCACTCTTCTGCTACCTAAAATGCTAATGCAGCTCATTGGAAATCCGACTAAGAGCCTCGTCGGCACACTGTAGCCACGGATGTGTGTGTGGATTCTCCTTGACCCCGTGTTATCTGTCATCATCCCTTGTTCCTTCCCAGCAGAGGGGTGGAAACGGAGGAAGTACCCCTGACTGCTTCGGTCTGACACCTGTCTGCGTGATGGATGGGGACACGGATGGATTGATGGATGGAGGGATTGATAGACTGCAACACAAGAAAGAGTAACAGTATTTACCCCCGGGGGTCGTGCCCCCTGTTTAATTAAAACCAAAAGTCTGGAGAAAAAAGGAAAGTTTAATTTCTTGATGTTGACGAGCATCAAAAAGGGACTCGCATCTTCAAATTTAGTCCCGACTTTTAAGGATAACGACTGATTCAAACGTCAGGAGTGTGCCGAGCGGAAGCGACCGCTTTACGTTTGTGCAAAACTCAAGCTCTCGCAGAAACTGGTTTAGATTTCAGACGCTGAGATGAGTAGAGACTGGTGAGTGTGCGTGCCTACCCGAATCCAACAGAGCCAATATTAGCATTTGAAAGAGGCTCCAACAATAACCCCTCCTCCCTATCAGGAACACATCAACCCCGCCACCAGTGGCTGCCACACACACACACACACACACACACACACACACACACACACACACACACACACACACACACACACACACACACACACACACACACACACACACACACACACACACACACACACACACACACACACACACACACACACACACACACACACACACACACACACACATTCATGCTTTGATTGCAGTGGTGGAATTCAAACCATTCCCCCCACCTGAGTTTGGCTCACTTCAGACAATCACTTGTGTCTCTCCAGCATCTTTGCTTACACTGGCACCTGCACACACACACACATGCACACACACACTGTCTTCCTTCCCTTTTTGCCCCACCACACTCTCCTCTAGGCATTCCTGGGCAGATCTCCAAACCATGACTATATTGGAGGGAAGGCTTTGTTGGTCAGAGAAACAGAGATACAGCGCACATCTTATGACTTGTCACACACACACACACACACACACACACATATGCACACGATCTCTCTTTCTCTACATCAGCAGTCCAACATGTCCCCAGTCCAGAAATGCGATGCAATAATTAGAGGGACCGAATGCAGCGATTACGCTCTCGTTCCATCATCTGCTTACTCTCTTTTCCAGCATTACTGCCCCCCCCCCCCACTGCCTCTCTGCTTTAACTCCTTCTGTTGACGAGACACTGCAGGTGCATTGGAAGGAAGCGCGAGCATGAAATCTCTCAGGATGGAGGGAGCACAGGAGCAGACACACAGACACATTCCAACCCTCCCAGGCAGCGAGCTGAGGAGAACAAGACCATCACCCAGAAGAAAAAAATAGAAAAGGAGAAGAAAAGAGGTCGGTGGAGAGACGGTGAAACAAAAAGCAGAAGGCTCCTCTTTAAGTCCGCCTCTCCATTTCAAATTCTCTCTGTTGTCTCTCCTCCCTCATTTCCGATCATTGCAGATGGATCGCAGCTGTCAAACGTTTGACGTCTTCATCTGCCTCGGTCATGACCCTGCACTCTGCAGCTAAACCCACTCATACGTGTGTGTGTGTGTGTGTGTGTGTGTGTGTGTGTGTGTGTGTGTGTGTGTGTGTGTGTGTGTGAGCGGCTGTCAGTCAGAGTTTTTGACGACTTCATCAGGCTCAGTCATGACCTCGGTCTTAACCAGGGCTTTTCATAAAGAGAGGGAGTTCCCTCTCTCTTGTGTTTTCTCTGCTCGCCCCCTTTGCACCCAGTGACGACCCCCCCCAACGGGGGAGGAGCACCCCTGTATTGATGCCTTCTGCTGTCAGTGGCCTTCTTTCAACCCCCTCTTGCCCCATTCAACATCTAATCCCTTCTTCCTCTCCAGAGCAGCTCCTCTCCATCCTCTCATTATCCTGCGTCAACACGACAAATGAACTTTTCACATCGCCGCTCCGGCCGAGCCCGCTGGCGCTTCAGCTCATTTCAGCCGGAGGTTTGGAAGATCCCAGAATCCATTAACAACGTGTTGCAAACTTTCTAAACAACTTGCCTAATTTCACAAATCTGAGCTGTTTAACTATGTTTAGCGTTTGATCTGGTGCTGAAAGCACCCAAAAGCATAAAAGATTAGCCGAGTAAAAAGGTAACAGGAGGAAACGCCGTCCTCATCTCTGCTATTATCAGCCCAGCAGCTTGTTAAACGTCTCCACCCTCGGATGCCTCCAGCAGGGGTTTGGCTTTGCTTGTTATAAAAACACGAGCGTGGTACATCCACTTAAGAGGCTGCTTATTACCGTGACTCAGACGGATCTCGTTTGTTCTTCAGACTTTTGGTGGTAATAAATCCTGCAGACCTGCAGCAGAGTTTACAGCACGTCTACAACAGCAGCAGAACCTTCTCGTTGTTTATTTACTTTCTAATTTACAGTTTCATGAAAATCTGTTTCGATCCAGCTTAGAGGTGAGGGCGCTGCGTCTTTACTGCTTTGGCCTTGTTGAGCGTTTGCTGAGTGAATTTGAGGAGGGTTCTCTTCCTCCCGCCATTAGATTCTCCTGCAGAAAACCAATATTTACAGATTTTCAGAAAGTTGTTTCTTCTGTAAAAAATGAAACCTGTAAGAGCTTCTCCAGGTTTTCTCACATGCTGGATCAGAGAAGGTCAGATTACAACACAGAACAGAAGAGGTGAGACTTTGCTCTCTGATAAGAACTACATTCCTTCATTTTATGTCAACATTGGTAATAACAGTTTTCTGCTTCGTTAACCCTTTAAATGACACCTGAACCCCTTGGTTGAGCACCTTTATGTCCTTTTGTCACTAAAAAGGTTGAATAAAATGGTAAAAACTTGTATTTTCACACGAATTCCTCCTCTTTAACCTTCATTAATCTAAATAAAAGATTTAGATTTAAGTGGTAAATGTTTAATTACTTCATTATTTCAAAAATCTTATAGATTTTTACATTTTTTGCAGTGTGAAATTTGATTTAAGCAACAATTTTCCAGGCTTTCTAATTGTTTTCAGGTTTTTTTATCTAGTTGCACCAATTTCAGATTTTTTGTTTGTTTGTTTGCTTGTTTCACTGAACACCCACCAAATGAAGCACTGAAACATTAAAATGCACTTAAGCCCTAAAGACTGATGAGCGTGGCGTCGGCACTTAACAGACAAAACAGCTAATTTAAATTGGATCTTAAGGGACGTTGTCACTGATGAATCATCTATCGTCTACTGGGAAAAGTTTCCAGCTGATAATTCTTTGACTTGATGCCGTCTAAAGAGCCAGTTTAAAAGATTTTTTTGCTAAATTTTTCACCCTGGGCACCAAAGTCCACTGAAAAGTGACAGGGTGAGCATCCTGTCACTGTATCCCAATTGATCATGCACCCTGGCTGCTTGGCCATGGGGATATCCCTTTGGCTAGTGTGCATGACTCTCTCCTGGGAGTCAGGGGATCAAATCCCACCCAGGCCCTCATTTTTCCACCTTTCCACAAAAGTGACAGGTGAAAGGAGCGGACTAAACGCCACCATACAAATATTTAAAAAAGCTGCAGAAAGCCTGCATAAAAATAAAAAAAATAAAATAAAGTTACAGGATAATTTAGGTATTTAGATTCAGTGGTGTCTCCAGAAAAGTTTCACAGGGGTGGCCATGGGGCCTGAGAAAAATTTTGGGTGGCACACCAAAGGTTTTTCATTAAAAAAATAAAAGTGAGAAAAAAATTTGAGAAACACAAAAACTTTAAGAAAAAGACATTTGAAACAGTTATTTGATATGTTGTTTCAACATTTATTTTAGAATTTTAGAACAGCTTAAAGCAGCAATCCGGAGTTTTCCCGTTTCAGGAATTATGCACGACTTTTTAGAAATCCGTAAAAGTGATTGTCTTATCATGTAGCGTGATATAATGCAAGCAATACGTCTTTTTTTTTTGCTGAGCCCGCCCCCTGCCCCGTAAAATCCGTGCAATGGGCTCTATGCACGCTCCAACTTCCGCATTCCACATAAGACCGCACGCCTATGTCCGGTTGTCATAAGTTGTCGGTGAAGATGTGACGAGGCTGAGAGTTTGGAGTTCACCTGGTGCTTACTGGAGTTACCAAATGTTACAATCAATGATGTACGGTGAATTTTCTCTTTGTTTAGATGAAAAAAAAAGAATAAAGTGGTTTTCTCAATTTTTTTTAAAAAACCTCCACCAATAACACGTCCGACCAAAAATCCATAAGCAACTAACCTCCAGGAAGCACCGGGTGAACTCCAAACTCTCAGCCATGTCACAGCTTCGCTGGCGACTATGACAACCGCTAACCAATAGGGATGCACCGATTGATCGGTAACTGCTCGTAATCGGCCGATATTGGTGAAAAAACACGTGATCGGCAACTCCTTTCAGAGCCTTTCAGAGCCGATCATACCAGCCGATCACCTGTCACTCATATTTTGCGGCCGACAGAGAACCTGTGTGTAGCTGCAGCATCACGCCTCCCTCGCCCGCATGCGCACAGCGGCAAATATCTAAAACTAACTTTTACTCGTGATGTAAACGAGCGGGGGAAGCTCTTCAAAATGCGTTAACACAGCGAATTTAATAAGACTTTGAAAGAGCAAACTCTGGGTGAGTGAGGTGAGTTTTCACGTCTCCCTGTAGAAATGAAAAGACACTCGAAGTAGGAGCGGCAGCAGTCAGACACAGCTGCACTAACCACTCGCCTGTGTGAACATGACCGTCTGAACAATGGTAAACTAAAGCCTAATTTATACTTCTCCGTCAGCTTGACTGTGGAGTCACGCACACACATTGACGGGGTGTAACCTGAAAAGTAATTAAAGTCATCATGTGGACGAGCAACCTTTCTCTGTGGTGGACGACGCCGGGTTCTGCTCGCTAGCGTCCGCCACGAGAAATAAATAAATAAAGCTATTAACGTAACGACTCTGACTCTCTCAGGTCACTCGTTTAGGGGTCTTTTATTCAGGCTACTGACGGCCGTAACCCACGGTTTACAACTTCTCCATTTATCCACAGAACAGTTCACAACTGGGCGGCTTTTCTTAGCATAACATAACAGCCGCTGACCTGGAACCGGAAACGGCAACATTTTCTAGCAGCTGAACTGCCCTTCAAAATAAAACTAACACATAACATTACTCTTATATCATTACGGCAACTGTTATGATGGTGGTGATGATGATGATGATGATAATAATAATAATAATAATAATTTAATAATAAAAAATCTCACAACACACAAATTCGTTGTTTTTTTGCTTTCATGCACTATTTAAGCTACACTTAAGCTGAGTCTAAGTTGTCTCTAAGAGAGTCTGTAGAGTGTTAAATATTGCACATGGCCTCAGCATGCAATAAAACAGTGGTCAATGATACTTTCTCATCTCCTACTTTTTATACTAATAATACAATGGCAATGTTGCGTACATGAGAAAACAATATTGAAGAATTTATGGATTTGACGCTGTAATATCGGTAATATCGGGATCGGCAGATACTGCTTTTGGTAATCGGTGATCGGTGATCGGCCCTCAAAATCCTGATCGGTGCATCTCTACTAACCAATAGCGTTACGTGCTTACGTGCTTCAAATTTAAGGAAGTACCTCGGCTGATGCAGAGTTGATGAACTTTTCACGGACAAGTGAGTCTTTAAATTATAAATATATGAAAACACAACATGACATGAGAATAATACTTGTAAAACAACGTGTTTTAGCTCTGTTTGTCGGCTACAGAAGCTCATTCATAAACAAGAAACATGCAGTCACCATCTTAAATTATTGAGTCGACCGACTATTGGTGCGATACGCTCGTCAGCCGCTAGATGGTGCCATCAGATAAAAGAAATACTCCGGAGAGCTACTTTAAGTTGTTGTTTCTTCACTAAAACATTAACAGAAATTAGGGTGTTTGAAACGTTTGTTTTGAAAATAGTTAGCAGCAGCGACAAACATTTTTATAATTCGGATTATTTATTAAATGTTTAATTTTAATGGGGTTTTATGGTTTGTGTGAACATTAAAATTACTTAGTAAGGAACACTGGTCTTTTTTGGGGTGGCCAGCAATTTTCTAGGGGGGGGCATGGCCACCCCTGGCCACCCCTTGTGAGCGCCCCTGGAGTTTCAAAAATCATTCAATCCGAGCTCCTCTTGCTAGCAGAATTAGTTCTGCTGTCTGCAAGAATGCATGTGAGGTGAGAAGATTAAGAGACCTTTTGACCTCACTGACAAGAGAGAAAACCTTCATTCAACAAATTATTTTCTCTCCGTCTTGCTCTGCTCCTTCCTTTCCTTCCCTTTTCTGCAACTTTCCAACAAAAAAAGAGAAGACTGAGATATCTGTGTCACCCTGCAGCGTCAGAGTTTTTCCTGATCAGCTCCGTTTTCATCCAGACGCTGATGGATTTGCAGCGACGCAGCTGCCCCGAGCCAACGGCCCGACAGGCAGTGAGAGCAGCAGAATGAGAGGACGGCAGCAGATAAATAGATGGCACTTCACATCTGTTGGACGTTCAACTGAGTCAAGAGGATCTCTTAAATCTAGCAACATCTTTCAGAGCTCAGGGACGACCTCCTCCCTCTTTCGGTGAAACGAATGGGGCAGGCCAGGCGGAGGTTCCAGGGAACATTTATCACACAGAAAAGTTCAGCTTTGTTGTTTCATCTCACTGAGAAAAAAAGCTGAGCTCTTCCTCTTCTCTTTCCTGCCAACTGGCACCAAATTGCATCCCTCTTTTTAGATCCATCCCCTCTCTTAGCGTCTCCTCTGTTCTCGCTGAGTTATGGGTCTGTTTGTTATACAATTAGCCTGCAGGGATAGGCTTCATAAATAAAACCGAGGGTGTAGATCAGCGACTCGTTCACCCCGTCTCTCGATTGGTCCCTGTCCATCTGTGTGTGTGTGTGTGTGTGTGTGAGAGAGAGAGAGTGAGCGAACACATTGTGTGTGCATGACTGAATAGCAAAAGTATTAAGTCATGTTGTAAAAGTGTCTCCACTCGGTCTATTGTCCCCATGCACCCCACATTTAAACCAAAAAATAAAAAATCACCACCACAAGCATCGCGTCCACCTCCTCCACACCATCCATGTCACAAGGATGTTGGTGGGAAGTGCAAGCAGACCGGACGATCGTCACCGTAAACACCTGAGAACATCTTTAACCATCTCATCGCAGCCTGGGCCTGGATGTGCTTCAGAAGATCCAGATGATAAAAAATAAATCTGGTTTCAAACAAAAACAAACTCCAGCTCTAAAACTCACTCACTGACAAGCTCCAAATAAATCCATGAATTTGTTCTGCAAACGGAGTGTGAGCGACACTCATTTCATGAGTTTTTTCTCGCGAATGTCGTGTCCGCTACACAAAGTTGCCAAGTAACCAGTGGAGACTCGGATATTAATAATCAGAACGCTGCTAAAGAGACTCTTCAACCTAAAAAGAGAACGTTTGCAGTTGATTTGGAACTTTCCACATTCCACACCTCCAATATGTCATCAAAAAATACAAATACCAGTAGCTTTGCACACCCCTGCTGGTGATGATGAGCTACATCGTAGCCACAGCTGCCCTGGGGCGCACTGACAGAGGCGAGGCTGCTGTACACTGGCACCACCGGTCCCTCTGACCACAGCCAGCACGCAAGGTGGGTTAAGTGGGGCGATGGTGGCAGAGGAGTTAATTTAAGTGGTTGCCCTATGATCAGAAAGTTGCAGGTTCGCATCCTGCTCAGTCTGTGGTTGTCATTGTGTCCTTGGGCAAGACACTTAACCCAACTTGCCTGTGTTGGTGGTGGTCAGAGGGGCCGATGGTGCAAAATGGCAGCCTCGCCTCTGTCAGACCACCCCAGGGTACGTGATTTGGAATCATAGGATGGCCAAGGAAGGTCTTGCCTTTCTCACCTCTGATTGGCTAGAAGGGCTCTCCTACAATTGGCTATTTCATTTAGCAGCAAACCGTCTTCCCTCGCTAAGTGCAGATTGTCGTCCTGCCACCAAAGGGAACAGCTGTTTTGGGGAGTTTTGTAAAGAAAATGCAAATTTAGCGTTTTAATAAAATACACTCCGCTAACCCATCGACACATAGGCTATGTTTATTTTATTTATTTTAACATATGTAGGGAGGATTAACCCCTTGAGATGATACATCTAGAGGGTCCTCTATTACGTCAATACAGCAGTGTACAAGACAGCAGAACAAAAAATACAGTTACAGACAGCAATTTTAACGGGCCCTACATGTGTTTTCAGAGGGATTGACTCAAACACCGGTGGGGCCACCATGGAAACCGCAGACAAACCCTGTTGGGACCCATACGGCTTGCCCATATAGATCCCATATGGAGCCCACCTATATGTGCTGGCTGGGAGAGTGTGTGAATAATGAAAAGCGCTTTGGGTGCCTTGAAATGCGCTATATAAATCCAATCCATTATTATTATTAAGTGTCTTGCCCAGGGACACAACAGCAGCATTCTCTGGTGGGAGCCGGGATCGAACCTGCAGCCTTCTGAATACTGGACAACCCGCTCTACCTCCTGAGCTACTGCTGCCCCACTAGTAACACAACCAATAAGTCACCCAACAGATTATTGGACCTACCTTTACACGCTCCACCCTTCTCTTCATATCCCGGTTTGCAGAAACATCCTCCAATAGGAACCAACCACTCCCCATCAGCACCACAGTACATTTTAGGCTCCTCCCTTTCTTCTGATTGGTTGACACACGACCCCCTGACCTCCACCAAGGAGGACGTGTCAGCCCCGGTGACCGTGTCGGGAAACGTGGCCAGATTTCTGACAGTGAGCGGGCAGGTTTTATAGAAAACTCGGACAGAAACCAAAGCGATGCAGGCGCCCACGTCCTGAAAGGCCAGGTAGAAGCCCTTCCGCGTTGTGACTTTTACGTCTCGCACCTCCGTGTTCAGCTTCATGATGCGGTCTCCGACGTCCACCTGAACGAGAAGAGAACTGGGTTACTTTAATTAGAAACGTGCAGCAAAACCGTGTCAGTTCTTATTAATCCAACTCACATGTTTAACCTGAAGTGGGAGTTTCAATTGAACCATGACTGATGTTCCCATTTTCAGCACTTTGCTCTCATTCAGATTAACTTCTATTGATTTCAAAGGTAAAATAAGCCTCAACCCCTCGCAACGCTTAAATCAGAGGACGCTTTAGGAATGGCTAAGCAAAAGCACGCTGCCAGTAGTCCTAGGACAGCAAAACAGACATCCAAGATAAAAGTGCTTGTAAACCAAGTCAGAAAATTACAGCTAAGTGCCAGAAGGGTTTATTTTCCACATGGCAGCAAATTAAAGTGAGAGGACGTGGGAGGATAAAGAAGTGAAAGCCTGACTCAGATGTTTAGTGTTACCTGGGTGAAACTCTCGTCTGCTGCCACGGTGTCCACCTTAATGAAGCTGCTCTCTTTGATGTAGCTCTCTCTGTCTTCGTTTGACTCGTGGTAGTACAGATTGAATGTCTCCTGCAAGACAAAATTGGTGTTAGGGAAAAAAAAATAAAAGGAGTGAAGGAGGCATCAATTCATCATCAGCAGCACTCATCTGTTCTCTTTAATAAGAGCCAGATTCACGTTTGGGCCTGAGGAATAAGTAGGAGTCATACATATAAAAGGTCTATTAGCACATTAACTAATCATGATGAAAGCCGAGGTATGAAGGACGTCAGACGTTCGTGACAAATCGTTTTTCTGCAGTTTGGTTCAAACTTTCTCCTGCATTCTGGAAACGAGCCCTAAGGTCAGGGGGAGGAGCTTTGTTTTCATGTACCTTACAGGTGCCGGTGACTCCCGGGAGGCTGTTGCAGTCTCTCAAAGTAAACTTGACTTCGACGTAAACCCGCTGAGCACCGGACCGAGGTATCCAATCCGTCCGCAGCCAGTTGTTCTGATTGGGTTCTAGGACGTTACACACCTGGTATGTCCTGATAGGGATGTTCTTCTCATCCATGATGCTCACCTCCTCCCACTTCAAACACACACACACACACACACACACACACACGCATTAATACATTGGAAAATTTTGAAAGGTTTCTACACTCTAAAAATGAAATGTTGATTTTACTTTACCAAATGATGTCAACTGGTTCCACTAAACATAGTTGCTTAAATCTAAAGAGTGATATTAATTTACTTCAACATAACAATGTATATTACTCTTTACATTTAACAACTAGATTTAGTGGAACCAGTTGACATAACTTGGTTAAGTAAATTCAACATTTCATTTCTTAGAGTGTACACTCAATAAACCAGCAGTGGTCTTTAGTATTAATAAATTACTTTTGAGTCGTTTTCTGTGCAAAAAAAAAGTTCTGGTGCTTCTGTTTCAAAAAGCAGAAGTTAGTCAGAAGACAGGGGGGCTGAAAACAACAGGAACTGGAGTCTTACTCATTAGTAGGGGTGTAACAATATCCAAATCTCACGATACGATATTTATTGTGATATTGTGGGGAGGCTCACGATAATAAGACTCACAACATAAAATACTTTCACCGCTGTAGCCTCCATACTCCATGTTTGTTTATCTTTGCTGTGTGGGCTGCACGCACTCCCATTGGCGAACTGGCCAATGACATGGAAGCAAAGGATCATGGTCTATGTAGTTTACTTTGCTATGCTCCGGTGGAGCAGACTGAAAAGTGTTATTTTTACCTGAAGACGTACTGTACAATATCGTGACAAGACCACAAGGATATTGTGGTCATTTTACTATGACGATATCGTGATATTGCCAATATTGTTACAGCCCTACTCATTAGTATTCATGACATTCAAAAATCTCGCCTCTGATTGGCTAACAGCAACACGACTCTATCACTGACTGTTTGTTCTGCAACGTTGATGTTTTATCTCCACAAATAACACAAGCCTGGAGGAGTTCTGCCGTATTGTGGAGTTGCTAATGCTAACAGTTAGCTTCTACTAGCTGAGCCGTGCTCTGCTGTTTCCTGAACGCTAAACCAACAACAGCCTTCCACCTCATGAGCCAAGATGGGTGAGTCCATGAGTGTTGATTTATAGTGTGACATAGATCTGTCAGGCTTTTCTGAACCAAGCTGTTTTCCATCTATTTTCTAGAAGACTATATTTGTGTTCAGCATGTGAAACTCAGAGTGACTGATCGTATTTCTAAAATAACAGGTACCATATGTTTCTTATTGAACCTCACCTTTAAAGTAACTTTGTGTTCAAGAAACTAAATATTACTCCTTGGTAATCAAGTAACGTAATGACTTTTGATGTAAAAATGAGCCGAAACGGCAGGAATTGGCGTCTTACTCATTACTATTCATTATATTCAAACATCTCTCCTCTGATTGGCTAACAGCAGCACAACTCCACTGTCTCCATTTGTTTTGCAACGTTGATGTTTTATCTCCACAAATAACACAAGCCTGAAGGAGTTCTGCCATGTTGTGGAGTTGCTAATGCTAACCGTTAGCTTCTACTAGTTGAGATGTTATAATATGATCCACTCTTCTAAATATTGCACGACTGGTATTTTTATCCCTTTCTGTCTTATTTGTGTCATTTTAGCAGGTTTTAACGGTTTTTCTCGTTAGTTTCCTGGCATTGTGCATTTTATGGTTCTGTTTGATTGTTCACTTTAATATGTATATTTATGCTTTGCCTTTTATGCGTTTTAACTTATTCCTGGGTTTTTCTGAGATATGTCTTTTGTTGTTTCCGAGCTTTTGGCTCCTTTATGTAGAGCACTTTGGTTAGCTACCATGCTATTCTGAAACTGTGCTATATAAATAAATTGGTATGGTTCTCTGCTCACTCCTGGACGCCAAGTCAACAACAGCCTTCCCCGTCGCGAGCCAAGATGGGTGAGTCCATGAATGCTAATTTACAGTGTGACGTAGATCTGTGTGGCTTTATCTGAATCGACCGCGTCCCTGTCTGTTGTTTTTCTGCAGCTAATGCAGGAAATAAGGGTGGCAGCCTATTTTCACGTTTAGCATGCATGTGAGTGATGATTGTATTTCTAAAATAACAGATATATTAAATGTTTCTCATTGAACCTAACTGTGTGTTCAAGAAACTAAGTCAAGTAACAAAATGACGTAACGTAATTTGATGTAAAAATTTGCTAAAAATGAAGATTCAGTTCAAATTTCAACAGTTGAATACAGCAATAGATTTATTCGTCCATTAATTAATTCATTCAACAGCCTTATTGCTGAGTAGGGTGAAGGGGAGCTAGCTGTCTATCTGTCACCAGGCGAGAGGCGGGGGACGTCCTGTAGGTTGCCTGTCCATCAAACGTCCACATGTAGATATCTTTAGTAATTTTCTTATAAATAATTAAAGCTCTAACTTTCCTTGAAAGAATGCAAATCACCCCATACGTCGCCTTTTATGCCAGTTTGAAACTAGCATAGTCAGAAGTTAAAACCATTTGGGTCAAATCTTGAAAATAGCTTGTTTGATCGCATGCAATATCATGAAATCTTGGTGATTTATTAGCGATTAGTCATGGATGACTCTGAGTTATTACTGCATAACATTTTAGCTTCATCTCTGCAAAACGGATTGAGTTAAACATGTTGTAATGTTTGCTAATGTTGTTCAGCTGTAGCAGCATCTGAACATTAAAATCTGTGAGAAAAACAAACACATGCAAAAAAAAAAAAAAAAACCTGACCACCTCTCTTGTTTCTGCAGCATCTAGAAAACCTGATTTGATTGCATCAAGCCTGGTTTGCTTGCTTGTTTTTCCACAATGTGCTTAAGTGAACACTTGAGAAACTCTTTGTCCTCATAAAGCCTAAACCAGGCTCAGAGACACTTCACATGCAGGTGTGCATCCTCTAATTCACTACTGTCATTTTAAAGCTTCACAGGCCAACATCCTTGCATCAATATTCCGCAGTGGGCAGCGGTTCCCATTTGTTGCGAGTCCAAGGCTTCTGCAGGCGCATTTCCATACAAGTGAAGCGGGCCCAGCCTTCACTGCACCATCCATCTCAATAGGGCCGATTATTTGCCTTGTACTGTGACCCTTCAAATGACCGCTGAGCCTCCCAGCTCCAAATTGGCTTTTTATTGCCACTGAATAATAATCTGCTCTGTCCTTACTAGTGAGAGCTGTATACACACTAAATCCACCGTGTCCGGAAGGAGAAAAAGAGTGGGAGAGCCGGAGAGTGGCAGAGTCTGAGTGTGGGGCAGAGAAGGTGCTGGTGGGTGTGCAGCGTGCTTCTCCAGCCTGCATGGTCGATATTTTGTCAGTGGCCCATGCAGGCTTATTGCAGACATGCTGATAAATTAGCAGTGATGTCATTTGTTTTTGTTTATTAGACCTGCAAAAAGAACCTGCAGTGCAGAAAACATTCAAAGGATTTCAGCCTTTTTCTGAATCATTCTTTATGCATCTGGTCATTTGTTCTTGAGGATGGACTAAAGTGGTGTCGAATGTGAGAGTAAAGTTTTATAAAGATGCAGTTTTAGATGCAACACCAGCCTAAATTAAACCGAGTAGGTCTGTTCGTTAAGTAAACCACTGCACTTGTGGATCGTGTGTGTGTGTGTGTGTGTGTTTCCATGAGGAGGACAGTGGTATGAAAGCAAACATGGGAGGATGACGCCTCTTTGTTTAGCCTCCTTTGGAGTTTTTGTCAGCAGACAAAAATCACAGCTGTCAGGGGGAAGAAAGCATCGCATTTGCCCCACCATGAAGAGTTTTTGTATGTGTGTGTGGCTGAAGGATGAGGAAGGTGGTGGTGGGGGGGTGCCTATAATCTAAAGCTCAGTACGTGAAGACCAGGACCCTGTCAGTCAAGCGGCATGTGACCAAATGAGAGCTTAGTGAAAGTCAAGTCCAGCAGAAACTCCTCGTCTAAGCGTCCAGAGACACGCTGAGTGAAAGAGAACGATGGAGGATGTGGCGATGCTGCATCCCAAAGACAAAAAAAGTACATAAAGCTGGAAAAAAATAAAATATTAATCAAATATTTCCAGGATTTATCCTGGCAAGTGCTTGGTAGTACAAATCCCTAAAAAATGACACCCACCATCAAGCTGGTTTGTGCCTCCGCTTGTGCCAAACGCAACGCCAGCAATCTCATATTAGCACTTAGGCTTGGAGAACAACAGCACATTGCAAAATCTGTGGGAAGATTATTTACAGCTTCCAGACCAAGTGTGCACTAGTGTGTGTAATATGTGTGTGTGTGAGAGAGATTGTGTTTAGAAAAGAGAGAGAGCAGGTTGTAAACAGTAAAGAAGAGAAAAGTGCTCCCACTCACCCCTCCCTCTGAAGGACTGGCTGCCCATTTCAGCTCTCCTGGCACTGTCCTGGTATCCAGCAGGGTCACTAAAATTGCACATATTCACAAATCCAAGTGGGTTTCAGGACAGATAAAGTGGAGTGCTTCAAAACAAAACAGCCAAGCAGTAAAAACTAAAGTAAGTTCAGTTAGAAGACTTTTAAAAATCTAAATAAGCTCAGAGCAAACGTGTGGAAGCAGCTTTTCCTTTTCATTAAAGCTACTGTAACATTTTTTATTCATCTTGCTGCACAATTTTACACAAACGAGAATTTAAGCACTATAATCTAATTAATATTACTGCACAAATAAAATGAAGGTTTTATGGTTTAAAGCCGAAGTTTGGATGAAAAATGTGCAGAATTCAATAGATGCAGAAAACACAAAGGAATTCATTCACTGCGCATTAAAGAGAATTATTTTTGTTAAACTTAAGGCAGAACTCTATCAGAAACCATAAAAAAGATCAGAAACTAACGAATTTTTGTAAAATTCCACTTTATTTCCTAAAGGATTAAACGTGGATGCGCCCGGAGCGCGCGCCGCGCTGGAACCCGAGCGGATCCCCTTCCCTCTCTCTCCACTAACTTACCTTCATTGGGAGGATAATTCCTCGTCCTCGCGCTTGAAACTAGAGATATGATCCAGATGGAAGTGGAAAGTGTTCGCCACCAGTTCGCGGCCATGTGTGCCGTGGCGCGTCCTCCGTTGGCTCTGCGCGCTGGCTGAAGCGCCTCCATCCCGCCCGGTGGGAAAAGTGTGTGTGAATGAAAACCAGGATCTGAGTTGGGATGCGGCAGCAGCAGCAGCGCGGAGTCTGGGGCGGTCTCCACTCACAAGCCTCCCTTAATGGGAAATGACATGAGCCTAATGACACACAGCTCTGCGGCTCCTATTAGCGTCAAGTGGATTTAGGTTTAGGAATCTGAGCAGCGAAGTTGGAGAAGATCTGCTGATTTCATGAGGAATTTGAAAAGTGATTAAAAATAACTTCAAAATGCATTAAAACCTCAAATTCAGCGACATTTCTGGTGCAGCTCCAGCCTCTTTAATCCTCTGATCTAATGGAGATATGATTGTCTCGCGTCAGGAGCGACATTTAGCTGCGATAACCCCGCAGGACGCGGGGGTCAAAACCACCACCGGGCTCCACAAAAAGAAAGTCAGGCGCATCATTTCAACACGAAAATCCACCAAGTTTCCCCACAAAGGGGCTGGACTGCGTGGATTTGGTAGACGCTCTTTGTCCTTCAGGAGAGGCGCAAAGAGCGTGCCTGCAGCGCCACCTGTTGATGGAAGAGGACACGCCCCCCTACTCCACTCTAACGCACCATCATCCAGGTTGTTGGATGTTCCAGTGCTAATGACATGAGGATAAGGAGCTCCAGTCAGTCTCCAACCATCTGTCAGCTGCTAATGTTTTAAATCCCATATGGGCGTAATAAAAAAAACGAGAGCTGAGTCATTTCTTAATAAAAAGGCAGCTGTAAACAAACAAACAGTTGCAGAGTAATGGCCATGATGGGCTCTTGACCCAGACTCCTACGCCTTTTCTGTTAACACCTATATAGCAGCTATGCGTGAATAGTTTTAATGGAGTCTGCTGAAATATGCAGCTCTAAAAATGGCTGTTTGTGTGGCTTCGTGGGGCGTTGGGTGCAGCATTTGCATGTTTGTCAGTCTACCTCAGTCTCCATCTTGCTTTTGTACCATCAGTTGCTACCCTGCAACCATCTTAGCTCCCTGTAAGGCATCATAATGAACCCAGGAAGAGCATCTGGCGCTTTGAGACGGCAAAAAAAAGAGAGAAGCGTTCCCCCCGCTTCGACCTGCCACTCTTCCGTCGTCCAGCCATAATACCGTCTTCACGTTTCATTCTCCCACAGCGCCACGATCGACCGCGCAATCACAAAGACCCAATTAGCCGCGAGGGAAACTCGATTTCGCCCGGGGTAGAGAGCGGCGAACCAATCGCGTCGTCTGGCGTGCGGCGAGGGCCTATGAGGCGACGGCACAGGTGGGTGGGACATGTCCGCGGGGGTGGAGGTGACACCGGGATTTGGATGGAGAGCACTTTGTTGTTCCTGGTCATTTGTGTCAGCGAAGTTTTGATTGATGATGGTCGAGATGTTTTTCCCACTCTCCCCTGAGATTCCCAGATTCAGGGAGGGCCGGTGGGGGGGGTTTCCACAATGATGCCTCCGTCCTCGGACCCTTAAAGTTTGGCCTTCGTCCCTGCGCCACACATCCTAAACAGACTTTTTGTTCCTTTCGGGGCCCCAGATGGTCGCTGCCCACACATCTGCATCGAACACACCAAGTATAGCACCGTCTGTGTTTGCTGCTATACTTGCACACGAGATTCAGGGTTCACACCTATATTTATACATCATCTCCTCGTGTCTAATAGTGGTAAAGAGAGGAAAATGAACAGGAAGAATTTAACTGAAGTACAGACAAAGTAGCCAAATGTAAATTTGTGCATGTGTGTGTGTGTGTGTGTGTGTGTGTGAGGAGAAAAGCCCGAGGGACGGTAGGTGTGTGGGCGGCTGAGAGAGATGAACAATAGAAGCAAGGAAAGGAGATGAGGAGCAGCGCGTTGCCAGTGAGAATTTGATTGGGTGGGTGGGCGGCGGCGGCGTGGTGTGGGGTGTTGAAAGAGGATCTTCCCTCAAAGGCTCCCTAAGATATTCCTGGAGCGAGCTCGGCTTTCATTTGGCTCGCAGTCCTACACAGAGCGCTAAGATTGCTCTGGGAGCTAAAAACCATTTAATATTCACACAAAATATTCTCAGGGAAATGTGACAGATAACAGTCGGAGTTTCTAAACGTGCACGGCGACGGAAGCGTTTGGGCCGACGGCATCATTAGCATGTCAGAGGTGTTCCGCTGGTACCCGTTTTCTCCACGACAGCTGTTAGTCTGGAAAACGACTCAGTTGAGAGCAAAATCAAACAGGAAGAGGCAGACAAAGGGTTAAATCAGAGTGTTTTGGTGTGTGAGTGTGAAGAAATCTCCATCAGCACCTTGTTTTGGAGGAAACAGTGTAAGTGTGTGTGTGTTTGTTTGGGGGGAGTTTGTGTGGTGTGTTTGCATGTGATTGCATAAACATGGTGTCAGAGTGATGAGATGTTCTCTCCATCCATCTGTTCTGCTGGCATTTACATCTTAGGAGCACAACAATGGAGGAGAGAGAGAGAGAGAGAGAGAGAGAGAGAGAGGGAGAGAGAGAGAGGGAGAGGGAGGGAGAGAGAGAGAGAGAGAGAGAGAGAGAGAGAGAAGAGAGATAAAATGTGTTGTGGAAACGTTCTGTGATGATGTCATCATTGGAGGGAAAACACACCCGGGTCGACCGTGGAGCTGACTCTCGTCTGATGTGATCTTTTGACACACTTTCTGTTTTCACGTGGGTGTGTGTGTGTGTGTGTGTGTGTGTGTGTGTGTGTGTGTGTGTGTGTGTGTGTGTGTGTGTTCGTGTACGTACTACACACTGAGGACCAAAACAAGTTTTTTACCACCAGAGTGAGGACATTTTTGTGTTTTTTTTAAAAAGCTCACCCGTTGGGTTTAGAGCTATGGTGTGAATTAGGTTTTTGTTGAGGTTAGGGTTAGGGTTAGGGTTAGGCATACAGCAACACTGGTTATGGTTAGGGTTAGGCATACAGCAACACTGGTTATGGTTAGGGTTAGGCATACAGCAACACTGGTTAGGGTTAGGGTTAGGCATACAGCAACACTGGTTATGGTTAGGGTTAGGGGTTAGGGTTAGGGTTAGGCATACAGCAACACTGGTTATGGTTAGGGTTAGGCATACAGCAACACTGGTTATGGTTAGGGGTTAGGGTTAGGGTTAGGCATACAGCAACACT
>SSNS01000167.1:354299-374018 GCA_006937985.1 Aphyosemion australe | reverse complement strand
AGAGAGAGGGAGAGAGAGAGAGAGAGAGAGAGAGAGATAAAATGTGTTGTGGAAACGTTCTGTGATGATGTCATCATCGGAGGGAAAACACACCCGGGTCGACCGTGGAGCTGACTCTCGTCTGATGTGATCTTTTGACACACTTTCTGTTTTCACGTGGGTATGTGTGTGTGTGTGTGTGTGTGTGTGTGTGTGTGTGTGTGTGTGTGTGTGTGTGTGTGTGTGTGTGTGTTCGTGTACGTACTACATACTGAGGACCAAAACAAGTTTTTTACCACCAGAGTGAGGACATTTTTGAGTTTTTTTTTTAAAGCTCACCTGTTGGGTTTAGAGCTATGGTGTGAATTAGGTTTTTGTTGAGGTTAGGGTTAGGGTTAGGGTTAGGCATACAGCAACACTGGTTATGGTTAGGGTATAGGTTAGGCATAATTTAGTCACAAAAATAAAAAAAAATGAATGGAAATCTATGGATGGTCCTCACTAAGATAGAAGTACAAGGATGTGTGTGTGTGTGTGGACATGTGAGGGAAATCATTGTTCTGCTCTTTCTTATCTCTCGTCTCAGCGGAGAGTCGGTTCTGTTCCCCCCCAGCGATGTGACCCAGCTGTGATACCACACGGCCTCCTCTCTGCAGATAACAGAGCACCCTAAAAATACTCCACTTCATAGCACTATTTCTTTCTTTCTCCTTCCCCTCTGTTCTCTTCACCTCTTAAGCCTAAAAAATAAAAATAAAAATCTCCCCCCACGGCTTGAGTTGGCGCTGCCAGACTAAAACCCCTCTGGGTTCCTCATGGAGGTCATTTAACTCCGTCTCCCCCCTTCCTCAGCCATCCGCCACTCACTCCGTCGAGTGCGGATGTTGCAGTGTTGGTTTGAACAGCAAAAGTGTTAGAAAGACTGTTACATCACAAGTTTTCCACAATAACTCCTCATTCACCCCCCACAACAGTCACCCACAGTCTGGACACTCAGGGCAGATGGCCTGTAGGAGGAAGGCAGAATCTGCTGGGCTCTCATAATTAAAGATATCAAGTTTGCCGTAATTCCTCAGTAAAGCGCCGGCGAGCCCATTACCTTTAGTGTCACGCTGGCTTGGCAGGGCGGAACAATGCTTATTATGATAAACAAAAGCCCCCCCGCCCTATAAGATCACACCACAGCCAACGGCTTTAAGATAATGTGTTTTTATCACGTTGCTGTCTGAACTCTTCTCTGTTGTGAAGTGCTTTTAAAAGGATGCTCACAATGCCCCTTTATGCAGGCTCGAGGAAGTTTCCTGCTAATTAAAAATGCTTTTATTCCACGCCGCTCTGCTACGTTTGACATTTGGGGTTAGAAAGCAGGCACCCCTCAATGTTTCTCTCCTTTTTTGCCTTTGTGCAACGCGTCTGCGCGCATCCTCCCCTTTCTTTTAGCCCACACCCACGCAGGTGACCAGAAGGGGGCATCATGTGGGTGGACAACTCAATGGTGACCCCCCCACACTCCCCATCTTTCTTTTTTACTCCCAGCATCCCTCCATCCCCCTCCCCTCATCTTTTTTCTGGTCCTGCATCCAGCAGCGGGAGCTTAAAAGGAAGAAAAAGGGGGCCAGAGAGGAGGAAAAGTCCGCCTCGCACCATTGTGTTAGAAAAAAAAAAGGGTCTAAATTCAACGGTTTTAGAAATACTTTTATAAAGATGAGAAATTGAGCGTGACCAAAAGTTTTTTAGCTAAATTACCTCGGCAGATGCAAAAGCTGTGCTTCTTCGGGTATTTGACGTCAAGAAATTATTAAAAGACGTGTAATGAAAGCTGTTACTCATGGCGATAAACCCACAAAGAAGCAGTTCCCCTCAACTGTGCCAAACGTTTGAGTGTCTTTTTGGCATCATGGTGCTTTTACCGCCTGTAGCACTACTATTTTAGCTCACTCTCAACGCGCTCAGCAACTTTGTTTCCAGTAAAAGAGAGCAGACTCGTGTGTGTGTGTGTGTGTGTGTGTGTGTGTGTGTGTGTATGGTTTGTGAGCCCACTTTGTCAGGTTACACACCAGCATTATGAAACCAGTCGGTTTATGAGACCATTTTTGATGGTCTTGTAATTTGTGACTTTAGAGACTAAAGCAACATTCAGTAACTTTTACACCTTAAAATTATGCTTTTTTGTAAAGTTTCTGCATCATACTATTATCTATTATGTTCATTTTCATACCTGTGACAGTGTTGGGGGGTCTCACGTCTGTTTACTGCACTATACAGTTTTTGAGCTTCGGGTAGCCGCCGGAAGTACTGACTGGGTGTCGCTTTACGGCAGAATATGGCAAGCCAAAGGGATAAAAAAAAGTGCGCGTTCTAAACAAGGTTTTAATAGTTTTGCATTTTTTTATTAGTTTTTATTTATATTTAGTTTTTACGTAAAATTTTTAATTCTATTTAGTTTTAATACATTTTTACAACTTGTTTTTTAGTTTTAGTTTATTTTTTATTTTTTGAAAATGCTTAGTTTTAGTTTAGTTTTTATTAGTTTCAGTTTAGTTTTTATTAGTTTCAGTTTAGTTTTTATTAGTTTCAGTTATAGTTTTAGTCTTTTTTGTAATATTAGTTACATATCAGGGACAAGAATGAATAGAAGAATAGATAATTGTTGTGTGTAAAAAAATCCCAGAAAATCATCATAGTTTTTCAAAAATGTATTCAGTTAGAACAGGTGAGCTACCAAACATTCCAGGTAACAGAGTAACAAAAAAATCTCGGAAATTCTAACTTCCGAGTAGAAATAATGAACTGGAACACGCCCATAAGTCAGAGAATGTTTTTGAATCCAACTTTGAGGTTCAACATAGCAGCTTCTTGTAATAACAACAGTAGCTGTGGTGGAAATGTGTTTATTTTACAAGATAAACTTGTAAGGGTGCATCTAAAATCGATGTTATGTGCAGTTGTATGTTCCCCGAGGTAAATTGAACGCACCAAGAGGTCCGGCCTCCACAGCATAGACATTGGAGAGTAGACGTCACATCAACCATTATTCCCTATGGCGGCCACAATTTCAGGGTCTACTTTTTATAAAGTCTATGATTAACAGGCTATTTTAGCGAGAAGGTCTTGGCTGGGTTTTAGCTACTTTTAGCTCCGTGGAGATTTGGAGCTCACGAACTACGAGGGAACGCTGTTCATAACCTGTAAAATGTCATATGTGGAATGTATGTATGTTCTGATAGTTTTTTTTTATTTTTGAAGGCAGATCTTTATTCCATGGGTAAAATAAAACATTTTGACATTCTTTTTGTGTTCTCCAGATGCAGGGAAAGGTGTGTCCCCATAAACCACCACCAAGTCATAGTGGCTTCATAAACCATAAATGCATGTGTGTGTGTGTGTGTGTGTGTGTGTGTGTGTGTGTGTGTGTGTGTGTAGGAATGTTTCACAAAGCTACTACAGACCCACCACAGCAGAACAGTTTGTGCCTAATCTTAGCATTTGTTGGAGAATTTAGTGAGTAAAAATGTAAAAAAGCTGGTAAAAATAAAAATATACAGTAAAATGATAAATCCTTGATAATGTTGGACACTTTAGATATTTTCACAAACAATATTTTTCTATATTTAGTGAATATAATTGCTTATTTTGATGGGTAGCAAATATTTTGGGTGTTTTATCAGCCGATCAGTAAATAATTTGAGTTAAGAAAACAGTCGGATGTGTGTCACATTTCTATTTCTGATCCTGAAAGTCTGAGTCGTCACAGCTAAGAACCTGAAACTTGGCTCTGTCACCGTTCTCAAGCTAAAACTCACATGGTTCAAACTCAAATAGCAAAATACTTCCAAAATGTTCAAATTTTCAATGAAAAGAGCAAATTTTAACAAACAAAACAGTCTGGAAAGTAGAAAATAATGTAAAAAAATGCATTTATTAGGATTGTTTTCTTATAGAAAGTGTGTTTTATTCTCTGTTTTATATTTTTGGTGCAACAAACGATCCAAAGACACTGGAAAACGACCAGATTTGTCACAACCATCTATTAATCTTGCTCGGCCAATGACGGCACTGCCCTCCTATGGGAGGAAACAGCAAGGAGCTGCTGCTGGACTCATCAGCTGTTCACATATGGATAACTGGTGTTGTCTACTGGAGGATTTCTATGACCAGTTCATTATTTTACCCATCTAGTTTACAGATCTTGATTTAGTTGCCTTTTAAAACATTTTCATGATGTTGTTGGAGCAGATTATTGGTCAACTCAAGATCTTCTGCATTTTGTCCAGTTTGAATCCATCAGGTTCATAAAATGAGAAGCAAAACATTTTAAAAGACAAGAAAAGGGTCAAATCTTACCTTTTCCTAAAAGCAAAAACAACCTGTTAGGCCTTTACAGCTGCTTCTAGACAGTCCTATCGCCACGTGTTTGCAGGTTGTGAACATCTCAGAACAACAGACACAATAATCTGCAAAGAGAATCAGAGTTTTAGTTGTTTGAGTGTTCTGTCTCATAAAAATAAACATTGATGACTGTTCTTATAAATGCTGAATATGCTTTAATCACAACACATTGCTGCCTAAAGCTGGAGTTTGTTAAGTCTCCATCATCATCCTACGTGTATAAAGCTAATGAGCAATTTAGATTTAAAGATGCCAGGCCTATCTAGGTCAGCTGAGCGCGATACGAGGCTGTCATCACTCTGCAGACTAAATAGGTCAGGCTAACGAGAGGGGGGTTTCGACATGGCATCTTGTGCTTCATCACGTCTCACCACAAAACAATCTGAAGACTGCTGATTCTGTAAACCGCTCGGGTCAATGACTGCTTACAGCGGCGGCGGCGAATGTTCTCTGTGGCCGTCAAAGTTTGTGACGCTTTCCAAAACTGGTATTTTCTTGCAGGGCGAAGAACATTTAGCTAAGGTGGTGTGTGATTGAGGATCAGCGAGGCGTCATAGTGGGATTTAAATGGAGACGAGGTTTAAAAACATACACTTTTATTGCAGTAAGCCAGTTTAGGGGGTTAGATAGGAAAGCAGGAATGCTTTGCACCAGTTTAGGGTACGTACATATACACGCCCACACACACATCAAGACATCTGCTTTACGGTCAAGGTTCAAGGTTAATTATAATCTACTGTAAAATCTTTGTCTTTAGCTGCTCTGTAATGGAGTTCCTGTCCTCGATTCAGAAGCCACAGGTTACAAAACACGCCCCTTTGGTATCAAGTATATAAATACAAGCAGGAGTCACACGCACCAAGTTCTGTGCGGGATCGACAAGATGACTCCCAGAGGTGTCACTATGGCAACCGTTCTCCTCTTCTTCGTAGCGGGGATGCTCGGCCCGGCTCCGGCTGCCAGTAAGTTTGTTCCGTCGCTGAATCTGACGCCCCGTTGGCGTGTTTGTGACTGCATTTGTTCATCGCAGGTTCTCGTCTGGGAAAAGCTTGTTGTACCAGATACAACAGGAAGCCAGTTCCCTTCACGCGGATAAAGGGCTACAGAGAACAAACCACCCAGGAAAACTGTCGCATCGATGCAATCATGTAAGCGTCTCCGCCGAACAAGTTAGACGTTTTTCATCTGGTGGGTGAAGATGAATCAGTCAAGATGAAATTTCTAATTTTCCAAAAGATGCTGATGCAAATTTTGAGTTATAGAGCTACTTTTTATGTGTGTTTTTCGAATTTTGCCCCATTGACTATGTGATGAAATTGTTATGTTATCTTGGTCTTTTTATTTTTCATTGAAACTTTTGATGGTTCATCTCAAGTGGTTATTCCTTGTAAAATCTAAATGAATAAATAAATAAATAAAATAGAACATTTTATTTTGACCAAAATAAATAAATAATTTGATCAAGTTTGAACAGTTTTGACATTAAAAATGTGAGGAATTCACAAAAATGTGGCTCATCTCCTCCAAGAAATACTAAAACTACATTATAAAGAATTAAAAAAAACGTATAAACGACTTTCTTTTAAATTAATTCACTTTGTTGATGAAAGGGAAATGAAAATACAATGAACACGTTTTAATGTTCAGAATTATTAAGGATAATAAAAAACCAGTTAACATTTCAAGTAGAATTTTTTTTTTTACAAAATTCAAAAATTTTATAAAGCCATTTTTTTTCAATAGTTTTCTACGATATAAGTCTAATCAATTTTCTGTTATTTTTCTAAATTATTAATATGAATAAAAAAATTCTGTTTTATATGGTAAATATGGTCCTAGAATAGCTGTAGATGTATTAAAAATGTAGATAAATTAAAAATGAACAGGAAGTTCAGCAAAATAAAAAAAATGAAGTGACATGTTTTTATTTCTAAACTGCTTGATGCTCCTAATATGTGTCTAATCTTATTTTCATTATTACAGTTTCTACACCATCAATCACTATGAGGTTTGTGCCACGAAGCAAGATGACTGGGTAAAGAAAGCTCTGCTCTTTCTCAGGTATGAGCCGCCGACTCCGCTTACAAAAACATCCAGGTTCAGTCTGACCTCCAGCTGGTGAAAACCTTATAATAAAAAACATTTAATCATCATTTTTTAAAACATTTTAGCACAAGACTGAAGAAGATGTCCAAAGCCAACCCAAATGAAAGACAACACATGACGAACGCCGAAGGCCTTCTTTCCAATGAAAACGACATTTTCTTCAACAACACCACCGATTTCCATGGGAGTACTGAATAACAAACGTTTTTCCTGTTTGGGAAGAAGTTTAAGAAAATATATAATCAGTCTATGTTGAATAAATAACCTTTTAAATGTTAAATTCTTTGCATCTTTGTAGCATCTGCAGATTCATTCATGTTGATTTATTATTCAAACTCAAGGCCGATACCTTTCACAGAATTATTTTCTACATATTTGCACAATAATTACAAATGTTTGCTTTAAAACAGTTTTTATTTTAGCCTTTTCACTACTAAAATCTGCTGCTTTGTCAAGTTAAAATGCTTAATCGTAATAAACTCAATGCATAAACAAATAAATCTTTATCAAACTGCTGGGGCTTTTTTACTGCATCAAACTACAAGAACATATTGTTTACAAATGCAGGTGGAAAAAGGATCTCTAAATTATTTCATAGGATCTTTTAAAGGAAAACTTGACAGTTTTGGCTTGTTGTTAGCACCCCCTAGTGTTTGTTAGCGAAAGCGAAACTTATCTCCTCGCTGAAATGTCTCCTCAGCCTTCATCAGTGTCTACAGGAGCGGTTCATCACTAAATCAAACAAATCAGCTGTGTTCATGATCTAAAACATGCAGGAAACATGCAGGAAGCAGACTGCAGCACCAGGCATGTCAGCTCCACTTTTATAAGTCCAGAACTGATCGGACCGGCACTCTGAAGTTGCAAGTGCAGTATTCTGGCCACAGAGGGCGGTGGGTATCTGAGTGACATTTCATTAACCCTGCAAAGGGTCATTTTAGCACATACTGGCTCAAGAACATGATTTAAAAATATGAAAAAGTTGGCTTTAAAGAAAAAAAACAGCTGACCCAAATGGAAACGAGTAAAGAAACAATTAAAGATGGTTATAAAAGTGTTGCATGCTCCTGCTTCAGACAAATTCCACTTTATTATATCAACATTCCTGCATTCAATCCATGAGAGAAGCAGTCCAGAGCAGCGAGGGCAGAAAATGTATTAATCAAATGAAAGTTCGTTCAATGATATTTTAGGTGTTTTCATAGATGAAGTATTTCTTTATTCTTTTTTATATAATCTGTCTGCTAACAGAAAAGTGCTGCTTTGTTTAAAATCCATGAACTGCTGCTCCAGACAATTCCACATTCCAAAGGTTTTATAAGTGTTGGGTTTAAATAAGAATATTTAAAAAGAGAGGCCAGCTTCTCTGCTGAAGGTGTCTGTAAACCTTCCAGCAACGGTTCCGACCTCTGAGATTTTTGCAAATGCACGACCTGACGGAGAGGGAGGCAGTTTCTATTTCTGCACAACACCCAGAGGGCTTTGGTGTCCCTGTGTGACAAGGTGACACGCTGAGGCTGTGCTGGAGTCATCGTCCACTAGAGGGCAGACTAAACCTTTAGAAAAACATGCTGCTACATCATCCATCATCATCTTGTTTTATTGCAGCAGAGGCAAAAATGTTTGATAAGATGAAAAGACAAACGTGTTAAAGATAGTTTTCACATATTTGACACGATTTAGATCTTTCATTGCTTTCATTTGATGAGATTGAGGATTTAACCCTAAATGAAAGACAGACAAGAAAACTGCATCTCAAAGCAGAAGCATGATGGAGCGAGAATCATGCAGCAACCATCCATGTAAAAAAACCACTCACAGTAAGATATCTCAGTTTCATGTATGGGATGACGTTTCACTCATAAGTACCAGAGGTGTGTGCTCACAGGCAGCTCTGCTCACGAAGGGGAATTCTGGTCTAACGTAAGTTTCACTTTTGCCAGAATCCACTGGCTTTTACATGATTGGTCACTATCAGGTAAATCAGGCATGATGAGGCTCCTGGCTTGGACTGACAGCTGTTATGTTGCCTTGGATGAATGGCATTTCCACCTAGACCATCTTTCATCAGTTTTATTTTGAAATCTACAACAGTTAGACTGTTCAGACCTGCGTGAAAATACAGTTTGTGATCCAAAAGATTCAATTTATAAAAATACATTTTAGTGCCTTAGTATCATTTGAAAGTTCAAAAGCAGTGGCGTATCCAGAAAAGTTTCATGGGGGGACCGATGGGGCCAGTGAAAATCTGAGGGTGGCACATCAAATTGGTCCTTGTGCTAACGCTGGAAGCATTTAGCCTTTAGTAGTGCATTGCACACTCCTTCTTTCTCATTAAAAAAAATGCACATTTACCTCAAAAATGAGTCACATTTTACAGATGTGGCTAGGTCACACCCTGGGGGTGCCTCTGTTCAGAAGACATAATGAAAAAAAACATGAGCTTGTCAAACAAGGTCAAGAAAGATTAAAATTCTCTAAAAGTGATTTATTCTTTTGTCCAAAAATCCCTATTGATACAATTTCCTATGTCATCCATCCATCCATCCATCCA
Source organism: Aphyosemion australe (assembly GCA_006937985.1). Classification (NCBI taxonomy): domain Eukaryota; kingdom Metazoa; phylum Chordata; class Actinopteri; order Cyprinodontiformes; family Nothobranchiidae; genus Aphyosemion; species Aphyosemion australe. Next base: position 364,990 of record SSNS01000167.1, on the reverse strand, counting down.
TCCATCCATCCATCCATCGGTTGGGTCATGGGGGCAGCCCACGAATTTCAGCATTAATTAATAAAAACTAGGGGTGGTACTCAATTAAAAAAATGAATCTAATTAATTAGAGGCTTTGTAATTAATTCATTTTGATTAATCGCATTTTAATTGTTCAAGAAAATTTGCCCCAAAAGCAATTTTTTTAAATTAAAAATAATGAGACAGAGAATCAAACAATAGTCATTGACATTATTATTGTAAACACAAGTTCTTTTAATTTCTAAAAAAAAAAGCTTTTAAATTATATTTCAATTCAAAACAGGAGAAAAAATATATATGTATATCACTGGCAAAAATAGGACAGACCTAAAAGTACAATACTGTTTTAAGTACATTTTGATACTGGTATTGTCTTTAAAATAATAATAATAATAATAATAATAATAATAATAATAATAATAATAATAATAATAATAATAATGATGGGTTGATAGAATGTGTGTGCAGTTTGATTTGATTTAGCATCATTAGAGACAGAAATGATGGCAAAAACACATGAAGAGGGATTTCTGATCACTCATTTGATTGTAGTTCTAGTTGTGTTTAAAAGCAGCTTGACTAGATTGGTATTTAGGGCATGGATTTTGCTGCTAAACTTCAACATTCCCCAACTGGGGAACCCTCTGGCTTAAAGGGTTAAATGCGTTAATTTTTTTAATGCATTATTTTTTTCTAATTAATTAATCATAATTAACGCGTTAAATCCCCACCCCTAATAAAAACAAATGTGCATCATTGACTAGATCATTTATTGCATTTGTTGCAAACACAAGACAGCCTAATTTCATCAGAGCTGTATGTTTTTGTATCTCTGTTAAACCTTATTCTAACCAGCAGCAGAGGTAGGACATCATCACAATACAATAAACAATAAATACAACTAGTAATAAATAATAAATACTGACAACATTACTAGGTACTTTAAATAGAAGTCTGGTAGTTTAAGACAGCTGAATGTTCTAAGTAGATGTGGAGCTGGTGGTTGTAGTGACCGTAGTAGACGTAGACTGAGTGGTCTTCTTTGCTTTGCGTTCCTGCCTGTAAAACATGAAACAATCCGTAAGTTTGTGTTAAAAAAAAAAAAAAGGTTATTCACTGCTGATATTGTTAAAATGGTCCACTAACTCTAGCTCCTTGATCTTCTCAATCACCCAGTCCTGTTTCCAGTGGCTGCAGATTTCTCCCACCGCGGTCTGAAATCTGCACAGAGAAAAAAATGATGTCAGGAAATCAAAATATTTAATATATTGTGTATCATAAAAGCCTTGCAAATGCATATGTTGTGATAAAACAGGTACATAATACTTACACGACAGCACGGACACAGGGTGGGTTCTTCCTCTGGATCCTGAAGCCAGTGATCGGGGCTGTGATGTTCACGGCGCCAACCTCAGTGCAGCACTTCACAATCTTCATTTCTGTTTTCATGGAAAAAGTTAAAAATTTGAACAAAATTTTCACATTTCTCCAAGATTTAGTTGTTTTTTTTTCTTTTGCTAGTTTTTACCAAGACATAATGAATCTCCAACTCACCAGAGGCAGATGCTACCATCACCACAACTCCTGCAAGGAGGGCCAGGGAGGCGAGTCGGACACACAGCTGCATGGTGACAGAATGAGACGATCCAGAGGGTTCCTGCAGATGCTGATCAGTGGATCTGAGACAACTGGGCTCCTCAGAGCAGATCTCCAGATTTTATACAATGAAAAGAGGAAGTGAGCCAAACTGAATAAATTAACTCTAACTGTAACATGCGGGTTTGTATCAGGATGTGATGCAGGATCGTTCACTTCTCTTTTTCAAACTTCATTGAGAAATTTGTTACGGTTGCCACGTTGGTGAAACTTTTCAGAGTTACGTGGCAAACGGATCTACATGCATGTGTTAAAGAAACATACAGGTCCATTTTGCATTTCTATTTGTTAGGTTATACACTGCAAAAACTGATTTCTAAGAAAGTAAAAGAAGCCTAATTTTTAGACATTTGATCTTGTTTTTAGTTTAAAAAGAAAATAACTTCTCTACAAATATAGCTTTACTTAAAATAAGGTAAATATTCTTAAATAGTATCCAAACTTTCTTGTTTTGAGTAAAAAAATCTGCCAATGGTAATTTTTAAGAATTCTAACCAAGTAACTTTTGCGGACCCCATTGGCAGATTTTTTACTCATAACAAGATAATTTGGATCATATTTAAGAATATTTACCTTATTTTAAGTAATGATATTTTTTTACAGAAGAATTTATTTTCATATTAGACTAAAATAAGATAAAATGTCTAAAAATGTGGCTTTTTTAAAACTTTCTTAGAAATCAGTTTTTGCAGTGTACATGAACCGAGAATATAGGAAGGATTGGACTGAGTTTGTTGTTTTATTATAATCTAAATGCAGTTAAATTTAGTTTTTCTTTCTTAATGTAACCTGTTACAACCCGCTCGTGGGACTGCAACAAATGGAGGAGGACTGGACACATGGTAAAAGGTTTGAGGTATTTTATTTAAAACTGCCTCCAAAAGGCTGCACGCAAACGGCCACACAGGCAACAAAACATCCACAGGTGCAATCTGATCAGTCTCTTTTTTTTTTGGAGTTGCACCAAGCAGTCTTTTATGCTGCACCCACAGGTGCAGCCACTCAGAGTAATTGCTGCTTGATCACAGCCAGACCAATGACGAAGCAGAGGGGCGTAACAAACCTTTAAATGATAAATGAACCACACTTGTATAGCGCCTCTCAGAGCCAGAGGACTCCAAAGCGCTTTACACTACAGTATCATTCATCCGCTCACACACACATTCACACACTGATGGTGATGAGTTACAGGGATGTTCAATACTATCAATAATAGCATTAAAATGTAATATCAGAAATGATCGTACCAATTTTTACTCTTTTAATGACACAACTTTAACAGACCAAGTACATATTATCAGTGTTGGGGAGTAACGGAATACATGTACCGCCGTTACGTATTTAGAATACTAATTATGAGTAACTGTATTCCGTTACAAATACTAATTTTAATCATTGTATTTATAATACAGTTACTTTCGTAATACATTTGGAATACTTTTGTGTTTTCCTAGCTTGGCAAACCATCTTATATATGATGATATAAAGTCTGGCCATGGTTCATTGACGTCTCTATCGTGGGGCGGGATCCACGGTGGTCTTTTAAACTGTCTCCGCATGCTATCGGATAACAAACAACGTGACGTACTCACCGCTACAGATGTCAGTCAACAAGGCAGTCCGCCATACTCCGTCAAAGAAGATGCAAATACATTCTTTTTTAAAATAAACTTAAGTTCGGTACCTCTATCTGCTCTTGACTCAAAGAAAAGCCCAAGAAATAATCCAAAGTTGATGCCATAGCCATTTCAAACGAGCCGCTGTCATGTTTATTCAGTAATATCCCGCCCACCAACAGAGTGCTGTGATTGGCCCACCAAACCAATAGGGCGCTGTGATTGGACCGCTGAAGATGTCAGTCACGGCCCACGGGGCAGTGTGTCATACACACAGACATACGCTTTGTGGACTAATGCACCAGTAGTGGCCGGCTGCCATCTTAGTTGGGTCTCCATTCGCCCCCAGTGCATTCATTTCTACTGAGCAAGGTGCTTACCCAGCTAAAAACACATTTTATCAAACTTTTTCACAAAATCAGACACATGGTATGGCATGATAATTAAAATATAAATATAATTAAACAAAAAAAAATTAATCAAAATATAAAATCCCATCAGGTAGGCTAAAAAAGTCAATAGTAATCCCACGTGATCTGTTTTCAATAGTACACTGGTTGTTGCAACTGTAGGCTGCACAAAAATGTGCATCACTCTGCATTGACTTTGGAGGATGGGGAGACCCATCCAATATGGCGGCAACGCTGTGACGCTCTCCAGCGCTCAATGGGGCGTCTACGTATTCATGTCTATGGTCATACACTGTCAAAGAAGATGCAACATCCTGCCCACCAAACAGCGCTGTGATTGGACTGGCACCAGACGTCTGGGGCTGCTTTTGTTCCAATATTATAGACAGTATTGCTGTGCTATGGTCAAGCATCTTTTCACTTTATTACAGAAAAAGAAATATAATCTATTGACACTTTGATAATTAAAGTAACAAAAATAATTAAATTGTTTAATTTATTTTTTCCCATCTAATATACCCTCTGTTTTCCTGCAGGAGTAGCTACCAATACATTTAATAGACTTAAATGCTGATTTTATAGGGAAGTATTCCAAGTATTTAGAATACAGTACCAGGATTAGGCAAAGTAACGGAATACGTTACAAAATACATTTTAAAGCAGGTATTCAGTATTCTGTAACTAAATACATTTACAAAGTATTCTCCCCAACACTGCATATTATACACCAAACTCTTCAACTTCTCCTCGCACTCAAAATGTCAAAACATGACAGATCTGAGTTTTAGGTTTTGTTTGGTCTAACGTAAATTGAAGCATTTGTCATATTTTGCACAGATAATGTTTAAAATTTAAGCATGATAGGATGTGTGCTGTTAGTTCCCTAAAATTATAGTTTTTACCAGTTCCGGAAACGAAGAGTTAGCTTATCTCGGTATGTTGGACATTGGTAAAAAAATAAATAAATAAATAAGCTGATATTGAACATCCGTAGTGGTCTTTGTTGAAAATGATTTTCATACATTTTCTTTCAGTTACATCCAATCCCTGTGATCATGAGAGAGGGTTGTGGGTGAAAATCCCAGCAGGTTCTAAAGCACTCTGACACACAAAGTTTATGGTAAAGTTGTGATTAATTATCACACTGATTCTTTTAGTGAAGTCAGTGTGAAAGACATACTGATTGGGCGATGGTGGCAGAGGAGTTAAGTGGCCGCCTTGCAATCGGAAGGTCGCAGGTTCACGTCCCGCTCAGTCTGCCGCTGTCGTTGTGTCCATGGGCAAGACACTTAACCCGCCTTGCCTGCTGGTGGTGGTCGGTGGGACCGGTGGCGCCAGTGCTCGGCAGCCTCGCCTCTGTCAGTGCGCCCCAGGGCAGCTGTAGCTATGATGTAGCTCATCCCCACCAGCGTGTGTGAATGTGTGGATGACTGATTGTGTTGTGAAGTGCCTTGGGGGGTTGCAGAACCCTAAGAAGCTGCTATACAAATACAACCATTCTCAGATACCAAGTGATGATTTTTATTGTATTCTTACTGAAAATACGTCCCGTACCATGAAACCTCAGAGTTGTAACTAATTTATTCAAAAGTTCTTGAAATCTGGAATGAATGGATCAGAGATTCAGGTCAGAGTTGTGACTAACCCTGTTCAACAGCCATGTTTATACATGGTTCAATAATGTAGTTTCACATTTTCTTTTTTAAAAAATGTATAAAAGTAGCACAAAAATGTGAACTTGAATGATAGTGATTTTTTATGTAGTTGGGTTTACACACTTTAATTTCTCTAGAGTCTTTTGTGACTGAAAAGGGCAAAAGGCTAGTTTCATGCAACCTTTATTTTCTCCACTCCTTATTTTGATTATTAAAAATATAGCATTGGTGTTAAATTATAATTTACATGAATTTAGTAGAAATAACAAGATTGTTTTTTTTCCCACATATTTAGAGATTTTAAATTGTCTCAATCTTTTTGGAATGTAGAATAAAATGCAAAGTATTTTTTTCTCATTCAGTCACAATTCCTTCGGAAACAAATCCTGCTGATATCAGCTGATTTCAGCAGGGAGAGTCATGTGCGCATCAGCTTTCCCTTTTTTTCTGCAGCCGATGGTCACTGCAAGTCAAAGTAAAAAGAGGAAGGAAGAGAAAACCCGGAGTTTCCATCACAAGTTTCCTATTTCGATTTATTATTCAGCCATATTTGGACATTTGTTCCTGTATATCTACAAGTTTCAGTTTGCCAGTCATGATGTTTCACAAAAAAAAATGCCAACTTTCTTCTTAAGACACCAACTGACTAAAACCAACTGTGCGGTGATTTTGGAGTAAGTCAAACCTTTTGAATGAAAAATGCAACATGCTTCAGAAATCTCCCAGTTAGAGTTACAGTCAGATGCGTGGTCTTATTGCATCCTCATAAACTATTAGCAAAATTAAATGTCTGAGCTGCATTCAAATAAGCAGAAGAGGAACTAAAAACAGCATTTCCTGAGACCAAATGAGCCTCTTAGAAATTCCAGATGTTTATTCAAGAATAATTCCAGTCAGCTGTAAATGTTCCATATTATTATATTCAATTAGACCTTAAAGGTACAATTCCTTGTTTCTCGCTCACACCCCTGAGCAGCGGAGGCTGGATAGTTGCGACCCTTCTCGGTTGCAAAGGGGATCCCAGTCCCTCCCACCCACCTCTCGTGGATTTATGTTGTGATTGTCTGAATATGTGCTTTTATGTTGAGGTGTTTTTCCTGAACACCAGCTCTGCATATGTGGGGGGACCTGATTTTCTCCCTCAGACCTGCCCCCAAAGACCTGTGGAGGATGGAGGAGATACAAGAGGTCCCAAGGTCTCTCCCAGTGCATGGAGACCCCTGGGGGACCGCTGCTGGAGCAGACCCTCCTATAAGCGCAGAGGATCACCCTGGGGGGTCCAACCAGCAACCATGCCAGAGGCCCAGGAGATAACAATGGCAAGCCTCCAGGCCCGCCCAAAGCCACGCACTCAAGGGTAGGCCGAGCTCGGAACTCAGCGGCCCGGTACCCAAGGAAGCCCAAGCCTGGCGGATACCTGACAGAGCCCCAGGGGCCCCGACATCACCAGTCAGCCACTGGGAGCGAGCTGAAAACTTCCAGCCCCTGACATTTTTTCATGTAACCCTAAGAGGCTACGGCATCTTTTTTTTTGTCTAATATTGGGTAAAGAAGGCTTGAGGCTAACATTGAGCTAACAATGCTAATGGTGAATTAGCAACAAATAGGCAGCTCTAAAGAAATCTCAAGCTACTTTTTCAATTATTAACAACTTGATATTACAGTAAAATGTATTTATCTAATTATCGACCTACTGTGTATGACTTTGCTCATCATCCAGAATCTTCTGGTGCTGATCCGTAGCTGGCAACAGCCATGAAACTCACGGGATGGTAATGAGAAAGTCACTTCTTGGTTTTGAAAATGGGTTGCAGTAATTAAATGTGACCACAGTCATTCTTACTTCATTCTTACATATTGTACCTTTAAATATTTTTTTATTTTTCTTCCCACTTGCTGCAAACTGAAAAAAATCCACTTAAAAGAGAACCAAATTGTTTAGATTTTTTGCCTTTTTGATCATAAATTCTAATAAATTCATTGAGATGTTTAAATAGCAGCATTTATCCCATTTCATTTGAATTTAATCAGAAGTTTCCAAAAGTTTAATTTCTCACAATACGAGTTCTAACTTATCCTCCAAAAAGGAACTTAAATACTTTCACTTCATTTTGCAGAAGCAACTGATCATTGATCTACTGGAAATAAAAGATGCAAACATTGCATTGGTGTAGTGTGAAACGGGCTCAAAATAATTATCATTTTCAATCATAGCAACACTGATTTTAGAAAATAATCAACTCATTTAATCATGTTTTTAATTAAACATACATCATACATGGTTTCAGTCTGTGAGAGGAAACTGGAGCACCCTATAGGGAGAACATGCTAGCTCCACGTAGAATGGCACAAGTCTTCCATCGTACAGAACTGTGATCTCTAGGTTTTTTGTTTCTATGTGCTTTAAAGTTTTTTGGTGCTGGATGGAAGAATGCTGATCTGCTGAATGATTTTTGTTTTTAATTTGGTTGACCATTATTCTTAAGAATGGAGTGCCAATTAAATTTTCAAAAACATTTTTTAAACTTAACTTCACTTTAAACCTTTAACTCACATTTCACATAAAATTCTGAGTATTTTGCAAAATACTCCTCCTGTAGATGACACGTTGGGTCAAAGCAGCTGCAAACACACAAGTAGTATTTCTATGCTATCGTTATGTGTTCAACATGTCTTTTAGAAATAAAAAAAACGAAAGAAAATTTGATTACAGTAAAGCATTAATGTCTGCACACTGGTGCAACCATCATCATGGTTTTGAAATGATCAGCCATGGCTTTAAGGCATGACTTAACCGGATCTGAGGCTTTTTTCAGTGGTGTGCTATAATGACTTTCTGTGGAAAGGAGAAATGAAGCCTCTGAATGAGGAAGGGTCGGCTTCGGTGAAATCAGGATAAAACTGAGTAAAAATTCCAGACTCTCTCCCGTTGGGGGATTTAAAGTAAAACCAACTAATGTCACATCAAGATTATTAATTTAACGAGAGGACACATTCAATGATAAAAGGATAGACTTTATGAAGATTTGCCAAATTTATTTTTTAAAGAATGCTACAGACTACATTATGCTTTTCCTCTCTTGTCATTATCTTTATGGATTCCAGTTTGCTGCCAAGTGATAGAAACATTTGCTCCAGTATACGAGAATAATTGCACTGCAGACCTCAGCACTTCCTGGCCCGACCAGTTCTGTTAATGTATTAATAACAAACTGTCATTGAGGAGGGGAAGGACAGAATCAAATACGTTTCATGAGTTCATCCAAAGAAAATCACGTCAACAATTTTGTTTCATAGCTAAGAAATGACGACCGCAACAGTCTTTTATAAAGGACTCTACAGAGAAATGTCTGTGAAGTATACTTGTTAGAGTTGAAACAAAAATTATTTTTATTACTTTTTTTTTCTAAAAAATTCCATTAATCTTATAATTGAGTCATGATTTTAGTTCCATGACTGCTGTGAAGCTCGACACCCAGCGGCTGCTGCCCCCACGACCTGACTCCGGATACGCGAATGAAAATGGATGGATGGATGGTCACAGAACTTTTTCCATGAGTGAGAGAAGAAAGGAGCGGGAGATCAACATGGCAGCATCTGAGGTGATGTGGATGCTGAACTGATATGGTGTGGTGAAGTGGGAGCTAAGCCTGAAAGCAATGCTCTTAATTTACCAGTTGGTCTTTGTAATATATGGAGAGAAGTAAGACTCAAAAGATCTGTGTGTGTGTAGCTGGGTGTATATTGTGCGATTTTTGATAAATGACTCGCACTTATATAGCGACTTTCAGAGACAGAGGACTCCAAAGTGCTTTACACTACAGTTTATCATTCATCCACTCACACACACATTCACACGCTGATGTTGATGAGCTACAGTGTAGCCACAGCTGCCCTGGGGTGCACTGACAGAGGCGAGGCTGCCGGGCACAGGCGCCGCCGGTCCCTCCAACCACCACCAGCAGGCAATGTGGGTTAAGTGTCTTGCCCAAGGACACAACGACAGAGACATACTGAGCAGGACGCGGACATGCTACCTTCCGATTGCAAGGTGGCCACTTAGCTCCTCTGCCACCATCGCCCACTCTTGTGTGTTTTTTGGCCAATTTTGCTCTTGTGTGAGAATCTCTGAGGTCGGGGCGAGTTTTGCGTCATGTTGTATACAGGAGGTAACGAGAAGCGCTAAACACCTCATGACCAGCTCCCAATCATTAATCGTGCTCCAACCCAAAAGTACCAGAACCGCTCATATAGCGCACGCGTCAACACGGCTGCCCAGGTATGTCCTTGTAAACACACGTTGTTTCTTTTTGTTTTTACACTTTTCTCTGCACACAATGACAAGGCTTATCAAGAAAGTGGTTTGTGTCAAATAAAACAGATCCTAAAACCTTTACGTTTACTTCCTTTCTTTTGTCTTCCTTCTCTGACCCCCCTAAACCTCTGGGTGTCCTTTCATGACAAGCAGAACATGACAGTCTCCAGGTCTTCAGACTTGAAGATCCAACGTGTGGTGTGAAAAGAACCATTTTTAGCATATTTTAGGTCCTACATGTTGCTACCACACGTACAGTGTGAGAACATGACTCGTGAGCTTTGCTCTGCAAGAAAGTTGTACAGTTTGAGATGGAGCTGAATGCTACGAGTGAAAAAGTCGTAGTGTACACCCGGCTTAACTCGTGACTTGTGAATTGTTTTTACCTTTTTGTGTGTAAATTTGGCTCCATACAGATCGTTAAATATGCACAAATCGCCTGTGCGAAAAACATTCCCATACATTCAGTGTTGGGGAGTAACGGAATACATGTACCGCCGTTACGTATTTAGAATACTAATTATGAGTAACTGTATTCCGTTACAAATACTAATTTTAATCATTGTATTTAGAATACAGTTACTTTCGTAATACCATTGGAATACTTTTGTGTTTTCCTAGCTTGGCAAACCATCTTATATATGATGATATAAAGTCTGGCCATGGTTCATTGACGTCTCTATCGTGGGGCAGGATCCACGGTGGTCTTTTAAACTGTCTCCGCATGCTATCGGATAACAAACAACGTGACGTACTCACCGCTACAGATGTCAGTCAACAAGGCAGTCCGCCATACTCCGTCAAAGAAGATGCAAATACATTCTTTTTTAAAATAAACTTAAGTTCGGTACCTCTATCTGCTCTTGACTCAAAGAAAAGCCCAAGAAATAATCCAAAGTTGATGCCATAGCCATTTCAAACGAGCCGCTGTCATGTTTATTCAGTAATATCCCGCCCACCAACAGAGTGCTGTGATTGGCCCACCAAACCAATAGGGCGCTGTGATTGGACCGCTAAA